>CAWUFW010008472.1:600000-883941 GCA_963921515.1 Calotriton arnoldi | reverse complement strand
TCTGGGCATACCCGTCCCACTCGGGGTGACAAATGCAAAAACAACAGTTGATGGACAGAATGCAGAACAATGTCATACATTCACCCCAGTACAGAGATCTGGGCCTAAATCCATCGTTTCTTAGCTCACCATGCCATTCCAGTTTGAACCCAGCCATATGCAAATCAGTCTTGACCCTGTGCCTCATGGGAACAGTCCAGCTCGAACTGCCTAGCCAGGTCCTCCCTGGACTGGAAACAAGCATCCTAGGACCGGTTTCGGGGTTTCACCCCTCTTCAGCCAGGATAGCTTGATTCCAGTGGCATGGAAACACGGGACCCATGTCTGGGCATACCCGTCCCACTCGGGGTGACAAATGCAAAAACAACAGTTGATGGACAGAATGCAGAACAATGTCATACATTCACCCCAGTACAGATCTGGGTCTAAATCCATCGTTCCCAGGTCTAAACTGGGGTGGCATGGTGAGCAAAAGGATGATGGATTTAGCCCAGATCTCTTGACTGGGGGTGAATGTTTTGATTTGTTCTGCATTCCGTCCATCAATTGTGTGACTTTTGCTTTCTCGCCCTAAGTGCGCCAGGTATGCCCAGACGTGGGTCCTGGGCTCACTGTGCCACTGGAATCAAGCTATCCTGGCTGAAGAGGGTGAAGCCCTGAAACCAGTCCTAGGATGCTTGTTTCCGGTCCAGGGAGGACCTGGCTTGGCAGTTCGGGCTGAACTGTTCCCATGAGGCTACAGGGTCAAGACTGATTTACGCATATGGCCAGGTCTAAACTGGGGTGGCATGGTGAGCAAAAGAATGATGGATTTAGCCCAGATCTCTTGACTGGAGGTGAATGTTTTGATTTGTTCTGCATTCCGTCCATCAATTGTGTGTTTTTTGCTTTCTCGCCCTAAGTGCGCCAGGTATGCCCAGACGTGGGTCCTGGGCTCACTGTGCCACTGGAATCAAGCTACCCTGGCTGAAGAGGGGTGAAACCCCGAAACCGGTCCAGGGAGGACCTGGCTTGGCAGTTCGGGCTGGACTGTTACCATGAGGCACGGGGTCAAGACTGATTTGCATATGGCCAGGTCTAAACTGGGGTGGCATGGTGAGCAAAAGAATGATGGATTTAGCCCAGATCTCTTGACTGGGGGTGAATGTTTTGATTTGTTCTGCATTCCGTCCATCAATAGTGTGTCTTTTGCTTTCTCGCCCTCTCTGCACCATAGGGTGCATGCGGGGGCACATGGTTTGCCCCCCTGTCTGCATGCACCCCCAACATTGTGCATTACAGTCCGTGCAGGAACATGCTTTGATGTTCCCATTGCGGTGCCTATTTTAAAGGCACTGCCGTGGGAACGCCAAAGAACTGCCCGCCAGCAACTTAAAAAGTCGTAATCAGGCAGGCGGTCTGTTTTGGCTTCGGCGGTGTGGGAGTGGGGCGGCAGCCCGGCGGCCCGGCTCCCAGCCGTCAAAGCCATGATAAGGAAAAAAGAAAATACGGCTGACTGAGGTACTGCACCTCTAATCCAAATATTACAAATTTGTCCAAAGTCCCGTGCATACACTTCCGGAGCCCGCCGTACTTGGTCTCCACTGATTTCCCAGAGGTAAAATTTGTTGCAAGAGGGAAGGTGCACCGGTCAAAGAAGTCCACAATGTTACCAACTTGTCCAAAATGTATTTTCTTTATTTTATATCAAAAAAGAGTATAGGGCAGCAAAAAGTCAGCCAACGCGTTTCGTTCCTATTGGAACTTCATCAGGGCTGAAATATTAATAAAATTGTATATAAGACCACATATATCTAAGTAACAATAAACCACAAATTCATACAATAAGTGCACAAAACCAACCACACATAAACATACAATATACCACATTCAATACCAAACAATTGTTTAAACAACTGAAATTACAAAACATTTATATATGTACAAAAACACTATCAATAAATATTGACATACCAAAACAATACATACTTGTAATAAAAAACACAAAAAACACACAGACAGAGAAACTATGACATATAATAAAATCCAATTTATATATAAAAAAGCCCAATTTATATATAAAAAACATGCACAATCTATTTATCAAAAAGAGAGAAGTGGGGGAAAAAATCAATAGAGAGTTCCTTGTTGGAACAACATTCAAAATAGACAAGACATAGGGGAGATATTAAGAAAACTTTATCTAACCTTTGTGTGCCAGAACCTAACAATTAGCATCATCCTAATAGATATATGACGTATTAGAAACAGCAAATCAAGAAGAAGAGAAGAGGAACAGAAGAAAAAAGCCACAAAATCAATAGAGAGTTCCTTGTTGGAACAACATTCAAAATAGACAAGACATAGTGGAGATATTAAGAAAACTTTATCTAACCTTTGTGTGCCAGAACCTAACAATTAGCATCATCCTAATAGATATTTGACGTATTAGAAACAGCAAATCAAAAAGAAGAGAAGAGGAACTGAAGAAAAAAGCCACAAAACCAAAACATAGCAGCAAGAGAGTATTTTTAAATACAATTATATATTAATATTCATTATTATAATAAGGCTATTCTCACCTCATATATATTCATCGCAAACATATGTTAGGTCGTCACAAATATGTTGAGGATCACAATCCATCAATCCAAAGTTTGAAGAATACACAAATGTCGTATCCTAATGTAAAGAAAGGGGGGGTTTGGGGAGGGGGGGGGTTTTGGAGGGGGAAGGGTGGGTCAGAAAAGCCGAATATGTTCAAAAGCTTAACCTTTTACAATATCAAAAGGTCACCTCTATAAAAATGTATATCTTTCTCACCTTACTTATCTGTAAGTAATGGTGCCAGTACTGTCCTGGAAATTATTCAATATTACGTGATCCTAAGTTGGGTATACACACAATTGGGAAAACACGCCCTAAAAATAAAAGAAAAAATAAATACAACTCATCTAGGTCCATTTATTGTTATGGAACCCTATAATATATTGTCACACAAGAATTTTTTTTAATTTTTTAAGAGTCCTCCCTATTGTTCCTTCGCACGGAAATCTATACATATCTTCACGAATTGATCAGCGTTTAAACCAAATAAATACAACTCATCTAGGCCCATTTGTTATTATAGAACCGTGTGAGCACATTTTTACAAAAAATTATTGTTATTGTTACCATTCCCCAATTTACCTCCAAACTGGAATATATACATTATTATTACCCAAAATAAACCGAACTCAGAGCATTATAACATTGCTCCCTCATGTCACGAATGATTTAAAAATCACGTAAAATGTCCCAAATATCCATAGATGAGTGTAACTCAACATAACAGAACCTCACATTTTAAATCTCCATATGGCAATTCATAAAAAGGCCCTCATATTTAAATCATGACCTAGTCCCATACGGCCCTTGCCGTTACATACATAGCCTCCCCAACTGTATACAAACAACCGAGCATATAAAGATAGTCACGGAAAAAACCGTTGTATTTGGATATCATCCCTAACCCGATTACCTCCCAAGTTAGCTTAAGAAAGTATTACGGTCAACCCGTATCAAACAAAAAATGCCAACAGTGCTTCCCACAGTGTCAACCATCCTAGTATCACTTCATTCGTCAATATCGCAACTCACCCTGATACGGCGCACTCTAACGTTCCTATTCGGGGTTGTAATTCAAACACCCGCGCCATATTCCCTCAATCGTTTTAAAGGGCATGTGCGTAAACGGAATGACGTCACCCGCAATTATCTATTGCCGTAACGGCTCGTAGGTATATGTATTGTAGATACGACAGTAGCCGCCATTTATAAAAGTCAAGTGTAATTGCCCATTCATAGTATGTTACAACCCGCACCGTAATTAAAACGCGATTCCGTATTATAAGCGTTTGATCTAACTTACTTAACATAATTCAATTTACTGACCCATTTATCTCTAAGAATGAAATATTTTATAAAGGATAATATAAAAGATGACCGCCATATATAAGAGGTAAAGTTTGTTAAACAAATAGTCATTGGTTAGAGTCACGCACCGGAATTCAAGAAAGATCATATATCCAATATACCAACGTCTAAAAACACTGCCAAGATCTTCTCACTAACTATATTGTATCTAAAATAACATATTCGTTATTAAACGTGATTCCATATTGTATATGTATCGTCTGACCAGCGTGACATAGTTCACTTTACTGACCCATTTGTATTTAAAAGTAAAAAGTTTTATAAAAGGATAATGTAAAAGATCACCGCCATATATAAGAGGTAGAATTTGTTAAACAAATAATCATAGGTTAGAGTCACGCACCGGAATTCAAAAAAATCATATGTCCGATATATCAAAATATAAAAAGCACAGCCGATATCTAACTGTATTATATCTGAAGTAACATATTCGTTCCAAAGGGCATAAGAAAATCCACGCTTATTTTAGCCGGAGTCATGTTTTGAAATTAAAATCATACCGAAAGTCTCATGTTTAGGCGCCCCTATATTGGTCAAAACGCTCCATGGTTGGACATCCAATGAAAATATATTTATCCTTCAATTATATACCACAAACAAAAAAATAATATTAACCTACAGAAAATCAAAAAGGATGATACCCAGTATATCTTGTTCTTCTTTTCATGATAAAACAGTTCCAATTTTATAACATAATATACAGCTTAATTACGTTCCTTAACAGAATGTTATAACAAATTTACCGACATACTAGCTATGATATCACAAAAAATAATGCATTTCAGTATCTGTATTATGTCCCAACAATGTGGCCCTAAGACGACAGATCCATTTTGCCTCAGTCTGTCTTAGTAATAGTTCCCTATTACCTCCCCTCCTTGATGTCGCAACATGTTCAATACCATGGAACCAAATTGAGGTGTCATCCGGATGTTCCGTAATATAATGTTCAACAATGGGATATCTATTATCCCTATTCTTAATAGCCCTACAGTGTTTCTGTATACGATGTTTCAAACATCGGATTGTACTTCCAATGTATATTTTACCACATTTACACCCCAAAACATATACTACAAAAGTAGTATTACAATTTATAAATTGATCAATTGTATATTGTTTTGTAGAGTTATATGAGAAGGTCATAGTTTTATTTCTGCCCCAGGTACAGGAAATACAGGTGCCACATGTGAAAAAACCTTTAGGTTTGGGCGGTAACCAAGATGTTGTGTTTGTTGTTCTAGTCACATAACTTGGGCATAATGAGTTACGGAATGATAATCCTCTCCTATATGTTATTAAAGGTCGTTCCTTTATGTGATTTTTGAGGCCCGGAACTTCAGTTAGAAGATGCCAGTGTTTCTTAAAAATGTTAAAAATAGTACCACTGTGCACCGTATATTGGGTCACAAATCTCACAACAGAGTTTTCAACATTTTGTCTATTCAGCGCAGGTTTATCTCTTAGAGTATCCTCTCGCTGTACACACTGTATTTTTGATGCTGCCTTTTCCACAATCTTCCGATCATAGCCCCTTTTTAGGAATCTGCGTTTAGTCATCTGTAAATTAGTTTGAAAAGTAGATTCCTCACTACAATTGCGTCTTATACGCATCATTTCCCCAAATGGGATGTTATTAATTACAGATTTAGCATGCGCACTTGCTGCATGGAGAATCCCATTACAGGCAGTTTCCTTTCTAAACAATTTACTCTGAATTACTCCTTGTTCAACATAGAATTGGACATCCAAAAAATTAATCCTGTCCTTACTCCAGGTCATGGTAAGCTTAACATTCAAGTTATTATCATTAAGGTAATGCAAATATTGTTCCAGCTGGTCCACGGTACCCGACCATAAACACATAATATCATCAATGTACCTCCCCCAGAACACAATGTGCTCAATCCAGGGGAGGCACGTCTGCTCCAGGCATGCTCCCTCTCATACCATCCCATAAAGAGACATGCATAAGAGGAGCAAACCTGGAACCCATCGCAGTCCCGTGCACCTGCTGGAACCAGTGACCATCATGTAGGAAGAAGTTTAAAGTCAAAATAATATCCACCATCTCCATTATCATCTCATTATATTCGAAGAGTGAGGCATCCTCTTTATCCAAAAAGGTTTGTATGGCCATCTTTCCAAATTTTTTATCTATACATGTATAAAGGCTTTCCTCATCAAAGGTAACGAAGAGCAACTCGTCAGCCCACTGAAAATCTTTGAACTTGACGAGAATGTCCTTCGTATCCCTGATGTAGGATGGTAAATTATGTACATATTGTTGTAATCTTGCATCTACATACTCAGATATTTTTTCTGTGGGTGACCCCACCCCGAGATGATCGGTCTTCCCGGGGAAAGGCACCTGCCTTATGAATTTTTGGAAGTATGTAGATGCAGGGGAAAGTAGGACTCTCTACCCGCAAGTATTTGAACTCATCATTAGTCAATAGACCTATATCGTGCCAATCACTCAATCTTTCATTAATTCTATTAGTCAGATAAGGGATAGGATTAGTGTCGATTTTTCTATAATACAAACCATCATTCAATTGTCGCTCTATCTCTTTCATGTAGTCCTGATGATTCATTACAAACACATTTCCCCCCTTATCTGCTTCTCTAATTACAATATTGGGATCCCTTCTAAGTCTATCCAGGGCCTGCCTCTCCAACTGAGTGATATTACCATACCTTCCACGTGTATAGGGGTTAGGGATTTCTAGTTGGTAAAGCTCCCTAGTTACATTAGTATGAAACTGATCGATATTATGGTGATAAGTGGCTACTGATGGCACAAATTTGGATTTTGGTCTCAGTTCACTATTTGAATTTGAATTCTGTATAATGTTAAATTCATTTAACAAAGATGGGACATCATATGTTTCCTCTTCACTTATCGACAGTAGACACTGTATGTTTTTGACATCCTCTATGGTGTGTGTACTTTTAGTTGTCAAAACCGGGTTTATATTTCTAACTCCTTCTCTATGTTCAAAAAAATCCTTCAATTTTAAGTTTCTTGTGAATTTATATAAATCCACATGTATATTGGTTAAATCCCCCCTCTGTGTGGGACAAAAATTGAGGCCCAAACTTAACACCTTCATTTCATAGCTGTCAAGAACTTTATTTGAAAGGTTAACAATTTTGAGATCTTGTTCCATATCTTCGTTATATATAAATTGGGCTTTTTTATATATAAATTGGATTTTATTATATGTCATAGTTTCTCTGTCTGTGTGTTTTTTGTGTTTTTTGTGTTTTTTATTACAAGTATGTATTGTTTTGGTATGTCAATATTTATTGATAGTGTTTTTGTACATATATAAATGTTTTGTAATTTCAGTTGTTTAAACAATTGTTTGGTATTGAATGTGGTGTATTGTATGTTTATGTGTGGTTGGTTTTGTGCACTTATTGTATGAATTTGTGGTTTATTGTTACTTAGATATATGTGGTCTTATATACAATTTTATTAATATTTCAGCCCTGATGAAGTTCCAATAGGAGCGAACACGCGTTGGCTGACTTTTTGCTGCCCTATACTCTTTTTTTGATATAAAATAAAGAAAATACATTTTGGACAAGTTGCTAACATTGTGGACTTCTTTGACCGGTGCACCTTCCCTCTTGCAACAAAGCCATGATAAGGCCCTAAGTGTTATGTATATGTGATTTGTTGAATATTATTATTTTTACGTGTATATTATGTTAATGATATTTAAATAGATAATATATTTGTATTTATGTTAAATTATGATTTTAGATTATTTTGTTGTGTGTAATTGATTAACTTCGTAGTATATTAATTTAAATATGCTCTAGATATGTTTCTGTATTTATTTTTATTATGTAACTATTGGTTAATGCATTTTATTTGTGTTTGGTGAATTTATGAGTTTCTAAATGCAATTACATATTATTATACGTTAACATTATTTTAGTGATAGTACTGTAATTGGTAATGCCGAAAACGTTGATTCTGATATTTTTGTTGATTTCTGTGTTGTTTATATCTTGATGATATTTTGTTTAGCAATATTTTTGTGTTAGTTAATGTCTATTTTAGATTTTGTTACAGCAATATTTCTGTTATTGATATAAGTGTATTTCTTGTTTAAGTATAGGCTGATGATATGTAGGTCAATCATATTTTTGGACAATATTTTGTGAGTTCGAGATTGTGGTCATCTCTATTGTGTCATATAAGGCCTGACCACATTTCATAGAATTGTGGCAGCACGGGAACAACTCATCAATTTACTAGACTTTCAATATCTGAGTTGTACATTACAGGCTGGGTGGTATCTTTGTATCCATAAACATCGGACCTATGCTGTAACACCCCTCTGGCACCTTGCAATATTTCGGTAATCCACATAGAATGGGGTATAACTTTGAGGAACAGGGGCATTTTTACAACTAAAGTGGCGGAGCATGGCGTTTTGCCAAAAAGGGTAAAGCCACAATCTGTCACTTTAGAAACTCAGGACTGCACCGTATTTACAAAAATACGGTGCAGCCCTGCAGTTCTCCCTGCACTGGCGCTAAATTTAGCTGCCTAGCGCCAACGCAAGCACCCTTACACTATAGTGCAAGGGTGCCTGCGTTGTGGGAATTGATTTTTATGTGCTGGAAGGTGCAGCACACAGAGAAGTTGCAACTCATCATTTCTAAAATGATTGTTAATGAGCAGGAAGGGACACCTTCCTGCACATAAACAATCAAACATGGCGCTTTGCTGTTTCTATTTGTACTGCACAATGAGGCACACATAGAAACAGCAAAAACGAGGAGAAATAAAGCATTTCTCCTCCTCTCGCCTGTTTAAGACCAGGATTTCCCTGGACTTAATGTTGGCGCTGCGCCATATTTATGCCACCCTTATAAATATGGGGCAGCATCAGAATCAAGCGGGTGTTGCGCCGGAACACCCACCGCAACACCCATTGCCCGCCCCTTTCACACTAAGGGCACGATTACGATGTTGTTAGGAAAGGCTCCGGATGGGATTCGGCATCCGATTTGGAACCCTTGTTTCCGAACAAATCGTACAGATTTCCCAACGACTGATTACGATGGCCGGAAACCGTTCGACCAGTCCGAATCGGTTCCGATAGGCATCCGGACAGCCAGAGTCTTTCAGAGCTGATTCGTACAGCTCTATACACACGGTTTCCGGACGAGCGATTACGATGACCGATTCGGACAGCCATTCCAGTTCGGTTTGCCCGAGACAAAATGGCTGCCACAGTCTGTCTTTGGAGGCCCGTTGCAAGCCCCCCTTCATCCAGAGACATACGAATGTATCCTGTTGGGTCACCCAAGGGACCCCTCTTCCCAACCATGCACAATGTGGCAGGCACCATGGAGTGCCCGCCACAGGGTGCAAGGTTGTCCACAACCACCCCTTTTTTCAATGAGAGTCTGTGTTCTCGTTCAGAACACAGGCTCCCATTGAAGTCAATGCGAATCTGACCGAACGATGTTAGGAGGCATCATAATTGATCGTCCAGTCTCGTAGGACACGATTCGTTTGGAAACTAGTCCGGAACCGACTCGTTTGGGACAGTTTCCTAACGACATCGTATAGTATGAAAGTGTGCCTTATTCACAAGATGACGTTAAGCCACATTAAGTGCCTTAACGCTGCCTTGTGAATAAGGCAAAGTCCTCATTGCCACAGGAACGTTGATAAAAGGGATGTTCCTGTGGTGGTAGGGGCTTGTAAACATGCTCCCCCAGTTTTACAGGGCAAAGTTCTAACTGGTATTTTTTTACTCTGGAGATTAAGCTCACATATCCAAGGGCTCTGCACAGGTGGTAAATGTGAGCAGGGGAGCTGATGCTGGGCCTGGGATGTTGGGTGTTAGATGTTGGGTGGGCAAGGATGGAAAGGGAAAGATACAGCAGTGTTCAGCAGGGAAATTCCAAGCTCTCTCCCTTTGCCTTGAAAGGTTGTTAGATGGGGACCACTGAATACAGCCAGGTCATTCTGGGCCGATAAAATTTGGTTTGTTGTTCTTGCACCTGATAAATCCAGGTGCCAGATCAACAGCTCACTTACATTGAGCAGAGTGGAATTCCACATAGAAATTCTTCTATGCTTAACTTGTAGGACCACTCCACACAGGTAGCAGCACACTTCTCAAAAAACTACAAAAAATGTAAATGGAGTGAAATCCACACACAAACAAGAGATGCCTTTGTAAACATAGACTGTAAAACATAGCTTTTCAGAAGCTGCATAATGATTCTGAAGCATGCTTGAGATGAAGAACTACTATTAGGCTGCTTGCTTTTAAGATAGTTAAATATTGTCTGATGCCGTGTAATTCAAACTGATTCAATTGTGTCACCTTTTAATTCACTGAAATATGTTTCCTGGTGAAGAAAATATTCAAGTAAGTGTACACATTATAAAAAAGAATACTTTTAGGTGAGCCTGACATTGAACCTTTAAATGGTAAATGCCAGTGTCTCTCTGAACCAAAGAACAATAGGGTTGTAAAATATGTGCCATTTAATTTTTTAATTTTTTATGCAAGTTGGCATTACGAGTCTGGTTCTGAGAGCTATAAGCCAATGAGAGCTGAAGTCCCTGATGTGCAGGACTCACTGTGACTAGTATAGTTACTCCAAATAAATGAGTGAGCATTTTTGAGAGCAATGCCGAATGTCCTACCTACAAAGTCCACTGATTATTCTACAGAGTAAATTTAGCTGCGATATACTTTTGCCAGTGACTTCTTTGCCTCAGAATGTAAAACTCACTAGGGTCCCGTCCAGCTTCTAATTACAATGAATATCGATTATTTCCTTTTGAGAACATTTCTCATGCTATAAATAAATGTATTATTTGAAGCAGCCAGGTGATGATTTCTTTTTGGTCTGATTTCTTTTTCTATAGTTTCAGGGACTCGTGTTTGCGGGTAATGAGCATGACTCACTTCTTTCCACAAAGTTCATTATTGTCTGCAAAATTCGAGCTCTCAAAGGGCGTAAAAGGGCTTGGAATTGCACAAACCGTGCTATAAGTGTCATTGATATTGCTTCAAATGGATGGCGTTAACTTTGTTTATTGGGCAATTCGAGCCATATCAATGCGACCTACTACTTCTATTTGTGTTTTATTTATCAAAGACTACACCATCCCTCTCCAGACAAGGCCTTTGTTCACATACTATCAGAGGGGAACAGCCACAGCATTGAAGGAACTAATAAAACTGTAATTGAACCTCCGGGTGGTAATAACAATCGAACCAAAACAAAAGGATCCTGTTTCTATAACCTTGGGTAGAGCGGGCACAATATTTTCGAAGCTACATAAAATGTTACAAGGTTAGAAGAGAGGTAAACTCTGCAAGAACTGCCAGCCATCTCCTGAAAGAACTCTTAGGCAACACCTAACAACCACATATGCAGGTGATTGGCTTTCATTCAAACTGTCATTTCATTGAAATATGTTTGCGCAATCAGTCTGCCATAACTGTATTAAATGGAAAAACAAATACATTTTATCATGCATGTTTCTCAGAAATTTTTCTCACCATAATTTCATAAGGTAGAATTTATTAGCTGCATTAGTTAAGGACTCTTCGTGTAAAATTCTGAGGACCGATTCACAAACCATTTTCTGTCAGCTGTTGTACTTTGCTCCTTTCTTCAGTGTAAGTTGCTCCAATATTTCCGCACCTGATTCACAAAGCATTTTCTCTGAGTAGTGGTGTCTTCCTACCAACCTATATGCAATTTACTACTGAATTTCCAGAAGCAAATAAATTTAGCATGCAAAAAACTTTGAAAGTCGGGCATTAAAGGTAGGAGTAGTTTACATGTAAGAGAAGGGTAAAACATAACCTCTTGCAGAGAACACTTTGTGAATCAGGCCCACAAAAGTTAAACCTTAGTCACACATATGATACAATTACTCCTAGAAAAAGGTTTGTGCCAAATTCACAGTATTTGCATCTTACTGCTGTCCTAACCTGTGAATTACATCTGGATATATATACACTTGTTTGAAAAGAAAACGGGCCTGATTCACAAAGGTGAACTTAAACGTTTGTGTAAGTTTATGATTGTTTGCAATTCACAAAGGTATTTTACAAATAATCTTCACACATACAAAGATAGGCCTGTCCTATCTTTTTATGTGTGGAAACTCCACAGTCATAAAGATTCTAATAGTAAAATACCTTTGTGAATAACAAACAATCATAAACTTACACAAAAGTGTTAGTTTACCTTTGTGAAACAGGCCCACTTTGTTTATTTATGGTGCATTCCTGTATTTCTAGGTCTAAGAGATACTTATACATGTAGAAAAGCTTTGTAAATCACAAATATTTATTTCTGTGAGTAGGCATATCTATGATTAAGCATTTTAATGTATCTTACATTTGTGGAGTGAGGGAAAAAATTCGAAACAGTTGATCAGAGCAGGATGGTTAGTGGCAGAATCATAAACGTATAGTCAAAAATGTGATGTATTCTTTAAGATGTATTCAAATGCTCTGTGCATCCCTACAATCTACTTAAGGGAGATAAAAGAACTGCAAATCAAAGCTACTGAATCTATAGTGCACTTACATAGTGTAGATCAATTATCAATAGAAAAAATTAAGGCACTGGGCCTGATTCACAGTCTCAGTGACACGTGTTAGTGTGACTTACACTTGCAAATCACTTGATTATGAGTGCAAGGTATTCGTGCATAATATTTTTACTCATGCGCAATATTGTCTGAAGATAAAGTATTACTTTGCATGAGTACATCCTATTCAAGGGATTTCAGGATGATTTTTCCTGGTATGGTCAAGAGTTTGTGGGTATTATCAAACTTCTCTCTGTCCTTTGTCATCGATGTAAATTGTCAGAGATTTACGCATGCCAAGGGGAGGAGGATATCACTTTCCAGAGTTTGAGAAGGAAGGGAACACCCACAAAACAGGTGAGGATGTAGGGGAATTGGTTTCTGCAATGGCAAAAATATTTAAAATGTGGAGAACAAAAACTATTAAAACAATTGTGCCACTGCACAAAGTTGATAGCTTTTCACCATGGTTGTGTTGTACAACATGTAAACCTAAAGCCTCCTCTTTCTCGCAAATTGGAATTCACACATTTTGCCCAGAGTTCCCCTGGAATCGAAATCCTGAGACTGTCACCTTTTCCAGGAATACATATGGAAAACTCTGTGAATTCTGAAACGTCCAACTCCCTGTTAGGAAAACGTGCAAAGAGGGCCCTGTATTTGTATACGAATGTGTAAAGGTGGTCCTCACCAAAGAAGAAGACAGAGGCTTCAAGAGTACAATAACTGTAGATTTATTAAGTAGCTCAGCAGCAGAGACCTCATACACATCAATGCCAGATCCAACAGGCTTCATTACAGAAATCTACATTCTAACATAGCAACCAACCCACATTCCAAATCCCTTAGATCATTGCCTGGATACCAACACTCTGCATCACAGGTTAAATACAGAACACCACATCACCTCCCTCCTAATAATACACAAACAATGAATAAATAAAATGTAGGTCACACTTGAGCAAATGCAATCTTGTAACTGGAGTGGAATTTTCTTTGTACGAAGTGGTCTATTGGCCTTCTCTTGTGCAACACGTGCATTAGAGACATCATCCCCATTGGATTGACACTTAGCAACTCTACTCAAGTTCCAAATTCTGTGGTCATTAGTTTTCACAGCATTCTTAAAAACCTTCATAATCCTGAAAGGGTGACTGAATTTGGACTTCCCTATCTCTCCTTGGAGACTTGATCTTAACACAATCTCCTACATTCACAATGGTACTTTTCACAGCCTTTCTCTCATCATACCACATTTTCCTTTTTTCCATCTTCTCCCTCTCTCTCTTCCTCCATCCCTCTGTGCTCCCCACACTATCATCCACCACAGACCTTTTAGCAGTGACCCACAAGGGAGTCACCTCAGTATTGGCAACCCTACCTTTGAACAAGTGAAAAGGGGCTACTCCAGTTGAGGAATGTGGTGTAAATCAGTACTGCATACCTTCTTCCTCATGGCTAACTCCCAGTTCACGCCACACACAACCACCTGTTGCAAAGTTTCTTTGAGTACTTTCACAAATTTCTCCACCATACCATTGCTCTCTGGGTGATATAAAGCTGCTTTCTTGTGCGTAATACCTCTAGTTCTCAGAGAGTCTTCCACTACCCTAGAGGTAAATTGTACCCCTTTGTCTGACAGCAGTGACAAAGGAAAACCTTCACGTTCAAAAAGTTCTTCCAAAAATTCAATAACCACCTCAGATTCAACAGAATTGACCAACTTGATGTCCAGCCATCGATAAAACATATCTAAACACACCAATGCATACCGGTCCTGAGATTTTAATCTCACAAGACCTAAAATGTCAACCACAATATCGGACCACTGGCCTGTTCCCTCACCATCATTCGTTGTGTCCTGCACTTTAAAATTCTGTCACTGCACAAGCATCCCAAACAATTCTGAACTACTCTTCCTATGTGCATATCCATGGCCAGCCACCAATAAGCTTCCCTAATTCTTTATTTCATCTTGGCAATGCCCATATGACTGGCATGGGCATGACTCATCAATTTTTCTCTCAGACTATATGGGGAAGCCAATTTGCTGCCCCGCATGAGAAGACCATCAACAACAGCCAACTCTTTCTGACCCTTTGAATTCATCTTCGCAAACTTTCTTCTCACACCAGCTACCTAGAATCATTGTCATGACCTTTTGTAATACCTCCTCATTGGCTAAACACTCTCTCCATTCTCCCTCAGAGATAAAATTCCTCACTCATCAAACATACATTGACCTCCTCCTCAAATTCTTCACCACCAAACCACTCACCTTCCTCAAACACTTCTCACTCACCACCACCTATTCTTGATAGACAGTCGGCCAAGATGTTATTGGAGCCAGGCAAATAAGAAACTGCAAAATCAAATTCATGCAATGCCACCACCCATTTTTGCATCCGATGTGACACAAAGGGGCCGATTCTGATGCGGGTTGGAAAAGCTTCCCGACCGAATCGGTTGGGAAATGGTTTCCAACCCACTCGGATCGGGAAAGTCCGACCGGCGGAGTAGGATGCATCCGGATGCTTCCAGATATGATTTGGTTGAACTCCCATTGACTTCAATGGGAACATTTGTTCCTAACCGCATCAGAATTGGGCCCTCGGTCGGGAAGACACGTTCCCGATCCGATTTGGAAGGAGCAAATGCCGTTAGGAGGCCTTCCTAACCGCATCAGAATCAGGCCCTCGGTCGGGAAGCTTTTCCAACCCGCATCAGAATCGGCCCCAAAGTCTATACCCTCCTTGGTGAACACTTCTCTCAAAGGTTTATGATCAGTTAAAAATTCAAACCTCTTACCCCAAAGAAACTTTCTCAATTTACACACTACCCATAAAATGCCCAGGGCTTCCTTCTCCATGACCGAATAGTTACACTCAGCCCCATCAAAGGCCTCGAGATAAATAAAATCATCTTCTCTTTGCCATCTACCTTCTGTAGTAAGACAGCTCTTAGCCCTTTTGATCTGGCATCTGTCATTACATAAGGCATTTTTGTTGGATCAAAAGTTCCTAATTCGGAGATTCACTTAGATACTTCTTAATACACTCAAACTCTTTGTCCCAACCTTGGCACCACACAAATTGACTCCCTTTCTTGAGCAGCGCTCTCATACAGCAAGTTGTTTTACAAAGTTTGGAACAAATTTATTGTAAAACTCAGCCATCCCCAGACATTTCACCAGCTCCTCCTTGTTTTGAGGAGCGTGAAGATTACAAATGATGTCAACCAGGGAGGCTTTGGGTTTAATTCCAGATGCAGATATTAGATGTCCCAAGTATTTAATCTCTTGAACATCAGACTTGCATTTATCTGCTCTGAGTGTGAGACCTGCTTTCAATAACTTCCCTAAGACTTTCCTCAACCTTCCATCATGTTCTTCAAGATCAACCTCAAAGATCAGTACTTCATCCTGATACACTTTGACACCCTCAACGCCCCTCAGAATGCCCTCCATGTTCCTCTGGAATACAGAGGCTGCTGAGATCAGACCGAAAGGCATTCTCAAAAATCTGAAGGTTCCCAAAGGGCGTGATAAAGGCTGTAAGATCTTGAGACAAAGAATGTAGCTTGACTTAATGGTAGGCCGAAGTTAAATCCAGTGACGAGAAGTGCTTCACACCCTCAAGAGAACACAACATCTCACTTATGTTGGGAAGCGGATAGTGGTCAACTACCACCGCCTTGTTGAGCTCTCTTAAGTCACACAGCCCGGCCTCGCCATTAGCCTTCCGAGCCATAACAACTGGAGATACCCACTCTGTGACCTCAACTTCCTGAATTATGCCATTCTCCAAAAGTTTATCTAATTCCACTTTCATGCTTTCTCTTATCAATAGTGGCACATTTCTAACTTTTGCTACTTTGGGCATGGTATTCTGTTTGAGTTTTATGTGCTGCATGTAGTTTTTAAGACAGCCCAATTTTTGACAAACACGACAGAGAATTCTCTGATCCAATCTTCACCTCGTCCAGCTACCGATCTGACAGGTGATATCTCTTTCAGACAAACAGATGGATTGTCATTAGGATCTAGATATACATGAAGATCATGTTGGTGAAACTAGCTAATCAGCGAGTCCCCCTTCATAGAGACATATATCTTTCCAGGAATAACTCTTCCTTTAAAATCAATAGTGCCCTAAAAGTAGCCCAAAAGATCAATGGCCTCACTGCCATACTCTTTTGGCTTCATATCGGGTTTTAACAACATTACTTTATCCAAAAGATGCTGCTCATAAAAATATTTTCGGGATAAGAGTTATCTTAGCTCCTGAGTCAAAGAGCAAATTCACTAGTGCATCATTGATAATAACAATCTCAAACGGACCCTTACCAGCCAACTCTTTGTTTTGAAGAATGTTAACCTCATCAACCACTTCTTCATATATATCAACCTCTCTAACCTTCTTCAGGTTTTCACTCGATTTGCAGCATCTGGAAAAGTGACCTCTCTTTCCACAGATGTTGCAAGTGACCTTCCAGCCAGGATAATCTTTAAAGTTTACCATGTTTCCCAAGTTACCACACCTAAAACATTTACCCTGAAAACTCTTTAGATTGGAGGTCTTTTGCACAGTTCTCATGCTGGGATCAGTTTTTGTAGATTTGTCATACACCACTTTAACAACCTCACCATCCTTTTTCTCCAAGGGAACATCTTTACATTCCGTTTCAACGCAAGCTTTCAAATGTTCATGCATTTTGCCTATTGTACGAACCTCCTGCAACGAAGGGTTGTCCTTTTGCCACAAACTCTCTCTGGCTTTGTCAAGAGTACGGCCTAACCTCAATTGGTCTCTTAATCATTCCTCTGGAGTTGCAAGTGGATGCAAACTTGTGCAATACTGTGATATATTACCCTACTGACTCATCCTGCCTTTGCATTCTCCTCCCGAAGTGATACCGTTCATGAACAATACTGGCCTTAGAAAGAAAATGCAAGTCCAAATTTTTCATACAAATTTCATATTCATTTAAGCTAAATCAATCGCTGTCCAAAACATCATGAAGATGCTCAAAGACCTCCTGACCCTCTGAACCCAAACAATGCATGAGCAAGGAAGTCTTTCTTTTTGCAGTGGAGATGTCCCACATACACAAGCATAATGCCCAAATACCTTCTTCCATTTTAACCCGGAGAGTGGAGGTTCACCTGGGAAAGAGAGAAAGAAGTGGGCACAGTAAGAATTCTGCATGAAGTTGAGACAACGAACCACAAGTGACCCACCAAAATAAGACTGTCACCACGGATACAGATGAATAGGCTGTTCTCTTGTTAACACTCCGCTCTCTACTGTTCTCTTGCATAAATTCAGTTCATCAATGTCTCCACTCTGTGTACTCCTTTGACCTTTGCACACTACTTGTATCTATGCTGGAGCTGTGCGCATCAGCTTGAAAGCTAGGTAAACAAATACAACAGTTGTACCCACCTGCATGTAAACTTGATGAGCGTCAAATACCCAAACAATCACAACAGCTGTGCGTATCAGCGTGGAAACCTGACGCAATTCAAGCATACAGCAATGCATCAGCTGTGCGCATCAGCATAAATGCCTGATGCACTTCAGGAAATAAACAATTATATCGGCTCTGCACATCACCAGGAAAGCTCAATGCGCCTCAGGAATTCAAGCAACTGTATCAGCTGTGCACATCAGCGTGGGTGCTTGATGCGCTACAGAAATTAAATTACATCAGCTACGTACATCAGCATGAAGGCTCGATATCCCACGGGAATACAAACAGCAAATCCGCTGTGCGCATCAGCGTCAAAGCATGATGCACTTCCACTGCCGGCCCCATCCAATATGGCCGTCGCAGGCCTAATGTTACATGTGAGTGACATAGACAGATCACTGGCAGGAGGCAGCACATGTACAAGATGATCCCGGCCCAATCCAATATGACCATCGTAGACGTAATGTTCCGTGCACGTGACATAGACAACTCGCTGACGAGAGGCAGCACACGCACAAGACTAGTTGGTGAGAGTGCTAATCTTGTTGTTTTTTAAAACGATCTCGCGCAGGGCACCACCACCAGATTGACCTCGAGACTGCCGCCCATGGCCAAATTAGCATCAAAGTTAATAAAATAAAAGCAGTGGAACCAAAAACGCCACAACAAAGCTCTAGGAAGAGCCCCACCTCAGTTAGCCCCTTCTCCACCAGTGCGGCTCCCACTTCCATAACCAGAAGCAAAATCATAGACCCCGGTCCCTTTTCTTCTTGAACACCTCTGTGTTGTCATCAGAGACCATGGAGGTAAGAAGCACTGTTCACGTTTGTAGAGAGAAGGTTCCACAATATGTAGAAGCTGGGAAAGATGTCTAGTAGAGGCTAGAAAAGCACTTATGATGTTATTGCCAATATATCAATAAATGGTGTTGAGGTCTCTGCCAAGGCACGTAGGTAGTCCCTCATCCCCAAAATGTAAAGGTAGTCCTCACCAATGAAGAAGATGGGGGCTCCAAGAGCATAATAACTGTAGATTTATTAAGTACCTCAGCAGCAGAGACCGCATCCACATCAATGCCAGATCCAACTGACTTCATTACAGAAATCTACATTCTTACATAGCGACCAACTCACATTCCAAATCCCTTACATCATTACCTGGATACCAGCACTCTGCATCACAGGTTAAATACAGAACACCACAGAATATTCTCTAGATATTCCTATTGTTTATGATGTTTTAGGGCCAATTCACAACAGCATTTAAGAGTACGTAATACCGTACTACAGGAGTACTTTTTTACATTCTCTAAAATGCCTTTGTGAATACTCCCCAGTCTTCGGTGTATTTGTTTGAATGTATGTATACCATTCATTATGTGTCAGTAATTAGAATTGATATTCTATACTTTTAGGTGATTATACAGAATTAGGGTTTTATGGCTTTCTAGTAATTTGCTTCAGCACTCTTATGCAATTTCTTGTAGGACTTAACAATGTATACAAAGTTGAAAAATACTTTGCTTGGGATATTGTTCGGAAAATCATGGTTTGAAAATATCAAAGATATTTCAGTATCCTTTCAGCTATCAGTTCTTTTGGCAATAATCCTCCTAATTTTTTTTAAGTCCCAGTCATTAGGGTTAGGCAGGAAGAGTACACTCTGACACTTATCCAGTGGCCTCAGGACCTTAGGAACACCACTTGGGGGCTCAGGACACACTCCAAGGGAAGGCACCACCAGTCCAGTGTGAACTGGTCAGCTGGCCTCCTCAAAAGGTTGGATTTCTTGCAGCTTTTGTGTCTCAATGGCCGAACAGTATGCTTGCCAACTAGCCATTGGAGTTCATTCTTCTATACTGGGTTCAGTTGTAAGCAGATCCAAATCTTGGGGTTTCTGTCCACAGATTACAGTAGGTGCAGTCCTCCTCTGAAGTCCAAAGAGTTCAGGAGGTGCAGACCTTCTTCTCTGTCACTCAAGTCCCATAGTGTTCTGAAGAAGGTTTTGAGGGGGCCGCTTTTATGCCTCGCACGAGCTTGTGGGTGGAGTCACTCCCCAACCAATAGGGATAAAGTTTCCAAGAGCAACCCTATCAACGTTGACATCATTTACTGGGATTTTGGCTCTAAACAATCAAATAATGCTCTCATCTGCAAAATTCCAACATAGCAGAATCTTCCTTCCCTTGGTCAGAGCTTTGGGTACACTCCTTAGGTGTGTCTAGGGAAATGAAGAACTCCCCCTGCAAAACCAGTTCTGGGACAGGTTTTCCCCCCGATGAGATTGGTGCCACTCTGGCTACTTGGACAATGTCAGGGGGAGGTCTAAGTGTGGGGTACCTCTGCCTGTAACAGGGGGTGCCCCTTTGAAGCTTGTACAGTTGGTGGGCAAATTCCCCAGGCTATCCTTTCAGGGCCAGGTCATACCTCCTTCCAGCCAAGGCCCTTTTGTTTCCTTTCCTGAGAGCATCTGAAGGCCAGAAAACCTGGAGTCTACCAGAGTTGACAGAAAAGGAGGAAACTGCTGATATGTCTGAGTTTGAAGCTGAAGCCGAGGAAGTGTCATGCCAAGTTGAGCATGAGCTGGGCAAGCCCATCTCCAGGATCATTTTCTGGAGCAGCTGCAGCACGTGGCAGCACGTGTCATGACACACACACTTGTACTACTTCTATTCATGTGCTCTGGAAGGTCTGTCAGTGTCCAAACTCACCCTTATTAAACAAATGGCGGGAGGACAAGCAGCCCTTGCCAAGACAGTGGACACCATGGGCAAGCTACTTGAGAGGCAGGAAGTTATCCTCTCATAAATGTGACAGTTTGCAGGACAGGAATGCTCAGTACCTTCCACTGCAGCATCCACCATCAATATCACCCTCATCACAGGCCTCCCTGCAGAGAGGCAGGAAATATCGGCCAGTGTGGCTCAACTAGCAGTCTTTTTTTTAATTTATTTTTTTTAAATCTTTTTATTAACCATAAACAACATGCTTCCATGAAAATTGTACAATATATTCAGCAGTGGAGCAGCACATACAAAATACATCATCATTCACAATGCACAAATCTTGACTATTCCCCATGTGACCATGGATAATCTGAAATCACTTGCACCCTGCTGAAAGGCTCCTCTCAAGCACTTGAAAAATCTCCCCTATAGGCCATCCAAGCACCCCAGATCTTTTCCCATTTTCGTGGGCACCCTCTGCTTTGGTACACCGTTTGTTCCGTCCTTTGACACCAGTCCAGATCGTTTTTCCAGCCCTCCACCGTTGGGATTTCAGCGACTCCCCACAGTCTGGCACTATTTCTTTTTGCTACTACTCCCGCCAGTGCGAGCCAGACTGTGGCCCATTTGGGCCATACTATGTCTCCTGTTACACCCAGGACATGCCACCTGGCATCTACCGGCACCGTGGCGCCTACTACCGCAGACATGACCTGAGCTAGGTTCACCCAGAAGCTTTGGATCTTAGGGCATGTCCAAAGGATATGGAAGAATGTCCCAGTTTCCCCACATCCCCGTACACATTCCGCAGACGTACAAAAGCCGATACGGTATTGCACTGTCCTGGGGATATATGACCTATGCAGAATTCGGAGCTGTATTAGGCGGAATCTCGCCCTTATCGCTATTACTCTAGGGCTTTGTAAAGCCTCTGCCCAGTCGTCATCCTCTAGGAGTCCAAGATCTGTCTCCCAGGCCTCCCGCAGGGGTCCTAGAGGGTCCAGCGTGTTATTTATCAGTTTTTTGTACGTGAGTGAGATAGCCTTATCAAGCATTGGATCAAGCAGCAGCCTATCCTCCAGGGGGGCATATTCTGGCAGCTGATCCGTGACTTTCAGATGACAGTGTAATGCATGCCTCAACTGTAAGTAGTGCAGAAACTCCCCCTCCCCCATCTGGTACTCCAACTGCAAGGCGGCAATATCTAACATCTTCCCATTCTTTCAGACATCACCCAGGAGATCAATGCCAATATTGCTCCATCCGCGGGAGCCCTTTAGTCGCACAGTTTCCGTGAGATATTCCCCTTCCCATACGGGGTTTGCTCCGTGAGTTTAGCTCCCCACCCAGTCATCTTGGTCGCCTGTCGCCACACTGCAGTCACTGCCTTCGTGTAAGTGGGGAGGGTGGAGTCGCTCCTCCGCCTACTGTATAGGGCTGAGAGATAACCGCCCCTACCCAGGGCCATACGGTCCACCCAATATGCCGGTTCCTCCGTGGGGGAGAAAACCCACCCATTAATATTGACTAGCTGTGTTGCCCAGTAATACTTTCTGACATCCGGGACCGCCAGTCCCCCCTCATATACCCCCAACTGGAATTTCCGTAGGGCGATCCTAGGGCTCCCGCCTCCCCACAATAACGTGCGTTGCTCCGCCTCAATGGCGCGAAAGAAACTATCAGGAACCAAAAGGGGGTGTTCTGTAGTGCATACAACAGGCGCGGGAGGGCCATTATTTTAAACAGGACAGCACAGCCCATAAGCGATACTGGCAATGTTCGCCAGTGGGCCACATCCTCTTTCAGTCTATCCAATTGTGCATAGACATTCAAGCGCATAAAATCCACCTCCGTCTTCGTGATCCAAATACCCAAGTACTTGAAGGTCTCCTTGCACACCAAATCCTGACAAGCCGACGTTAGCACCGGAGGTGCCCCCGCCAGCGAGAACACTAGGGACTTATCCCAATTGATGCTATACCCAGAGTACGCTCCGAAAGATCTCAGGATATGGAGAAGTCTATGGAAAGTTTGTCTGGGGCGGTGTGCATAGAGCAAAACGTCATCAGTGTACAGGGAGATCCGTTCCTCCCAAGCACCCTCTGTATCAATGCCCCACACCAACGGGTCGCCCCGCACCCACGAGGCCAGCGGCTCAAGCGCTAGCGCAAAAAGGATCGGGGAGAGCGGGCAGCCCTGCCTCGTACCCCTGTGTAGCTTAAAAACCCTGGAGGTAGCCCCATTTACTCAGACCCGCACAAGCGGTGCCGTTTAAAGGAGCCGGACCCATGCCCGGACGTTTGGCCCAAAGCCTAATTTGGCCAGCACCGCAAATAGGTATGCCCATTCGATGCTGTCGAACGCCATATGAGCGTCAAGAATTAAGAGTGCGGCCGGTATTTCAGGGCTTTTGGATACCACATGCATCACTCCATAGAGGCGATGGAGATTAAGCCTAGTGCTTCTATGGGGCATGAGGCCAGATTGGTCCGGGTGGATCAGGGATTGGATGACCGGGCTTAATCTATTTGCCAGAACCTTTGCTAACACTTTTCCCTCAAAGTTAATTAACGAGATAGGTCTATAGGAGCTACAAAGCTCTTGGGGTTTACCCTTTTTGTGAATCACAACTATGGCTGCCGTTCTCAAGTCGCATGGTAGCTGGCCCATTGTCTTTGCGTCGTTAAAGATGTCTAGCATATGTGTTGCGACCGACCCTGCCACACAGTTGAATGACTTCGCCGGGAACCCATTGGGGCCCGGCGCCTTCCCTGACTGTAAATCCCCTATGGCACCCTCTATTTCTTCAATGGACATGTCTGAGTCCGCCGACTTTCGATCCTCCGGACCAAGCGTAGGCAGCCCGATATCCCTGAGAAACTCGCTACATTCCTCTTCCCCTCTCCCAGTCTGTGACTGGTAAATCTCCTCGTAGTATTGAGCGAAGGCCTCAGCCACATCTGCGCCTGCCAATCGCAACATACCCTCGGTGGTCTGGATGCCCGGGACCCAGTTGCGACTCCTGTCCCTCTTTTCCAACCAGGCAATAACCTTATTAGCCTTGTCACCCAGGTCATAGACGCGTCTCTGAGTCGCAAGCGCATGTGCACGTGCCAAATCTTCTCCGACAGCTCTAAGTTCCTTCTGTTTGAGCTGAATCGTGTGTTTACGTCCTGCCTCTCCCTCGGAGTCTGTGCCCCCTGCCGTCTCCAACGACAGTATCTCTTGTTCCAGCCTATCACACTGTGCCCGCTTTTCTTTTCGTCTAATCCCTATCTCTGCCTGTACAAAGTCCCTCGACACCATCTTATACGCTTCCCACAGCACGCAGTGGGATTGCACAGACCCGGAATTCTCTGCAAAGTATTGCTCTGTCCGTATCTTATACCTTTCCTGGAACTCACGATCCCTAAATAAATAGGAGTCTAAGCATGGGGGAAGCGACCAGTCTCTCTCAGGGCCCCATAACCATACCTCAACCGGGGAATGGTCTGAAATTCCTCGGGCTCTATGGCATCCAGCCCGAAACAGACCAGCCAAAAACGCATGCGTGAAAATATAGAAACATGGGTATAGTGTCGCGTGGCCGGGTTATGTATCCTCCAAAGATCCACGAGCCCCATGGCACTCACAAACGCATTTAACTGCTGTGGCCCGGTAGATCTGTGCGATAAAGTGTCTCTATCTAATTCCTGCGACATCGTCTCGTTCATGTCACCCCCAAAAATCAAAGTACCCATAGGCATGTCTAGTAGGAGCTTACTCAGATCAGAAAACGTCACCCCATGCATCCTCGGTGGGATGTATACAGAACAGATATTCTGGGTAAGGTCTTCCCACATTCCCGTAATTGCAATGTCCCGTCCCATATGATCGCACCACGTGCGATTTGGCACTAGCGGTAGGGAATTTTTCAACAAGATCGCCGTTCCCCTCGAGCCGGAGGTGAAGCCAGCATGGGCCACAAGAGTATAGCCAAACCGATTCAGGGCTAAGTAGTTATTACCTTTCAGATGCGTCTCCTGGAGGTGGCCTAGCAGTCGTATGTCTTTCTTTTTTATCACCTTTCAATTATGATTATGAAGATTTCTGTCCTAAAGTGTAATAGCAGAAGACAAGCACAGCATAGTGCTACAACGCATGGCAGTTGCCTTTGCTGTTGTTGCTGAAACTCATCTTTATCTGTGCTATCTTCTCCATCTTCAATGTCCTGAGGCATTGGTTTGCATCACCATATGGCAATGTCAGGGCATGGCAGAGATGCAGCAAACCTTTTCAGATGTATAGTTTAGTGTAATTCCTGTGCAAAACAAATGCAGGCAGTTCAGCCCCCTCCCACCCTCCCTTAAGGGGCCAACGACACACTCAGTTGCATTCCAGATCCAGCTGTGTGGTTGTTTGTATGCTTCTTAATGCAAATTTCAGGATCCCGTACTGGTGTCATGTTCCAGTGCATGAGTCAGTATCCATCATCACCCGCACAGATAAAACACATGGTTTTGGGTATTGCAAGTGTGGAAGTTCTTATACTGAAAAGTTCTTTTGTCGGCCACTCACCAAGAAACCTTGCATGCTGAAGGCTCTGTGTCACCACGAAATGACTAATTTTGGTCTTCGACAAGATCATGGCATTGTGGATCAACCCAGGATACTTGACAAGGAAGTTCAGAATACAGAGATCTGCATCTCACAACATCTGTAAATTATTAGTGTGCTCCGTTTTACAGGTTGCAGTAGATTTGCTTCTGTGAACGTGGGGTAACCAGAGGTACATGAGTAGAGTGCAGTCAATAGATCCCAGAAACTTCAGACATTATGCTTTCTAATAGAAGTTTGCCATGGTGGCATTACTTTGTGGTGCTCCATGGGGAATTGTACATGCTGGACACCCTCAGCAAAGCCTCTATCACTATGTTAAATATTTTGCTGAAGGTAAACTTGCCTTTGACAAGCCTGGCACCAGTCCTGCAGTCTGCATTGTGGGGCCTGTTGCTAAGCATTTGAAAGCTGCTAGTATTTTTAGAATGGTGAGATGCCAGCGTGGGTTCCTATTCTGATCTCCCCAGCGCCCCCGTTGACGTCAGGATATTCAGTACCATATTCATATCAAGCCTGCAGGTTCTCAGGGCAGTCTTGATCAAACTGCAATTTCAATTTACATCTTGCAATTAAAGGTCAATATCTCACGTTGTTGCCATAGAACGAGTTGGATTGCCCTATGTCAGGATTATCAGGAACCCCTCATTTAAAACATATCAATGGATCCAAATCAGTCTGTTACTCTCAATTTATATTATGAAATAGATAAAATGTTGCTTAGCAAATGGAAAATTCCTTGGTTTCATTTTGCTAAACAAAATACTCCTTTCTTGTCGCATTCGATTTTGGGGCATTGGGGGAATATTTTGTAACTGTATTTTTTTTTCACTTTTCCTCAAACTTTAAAAACTGTTTTTGAAAAATACTGTAGTGTAGCTTCAAACATGGTCAACAAAATAGACGCAATTAGGATGAGTTCTAAAAACACCTTGGAGAACTTTCAGCCTTGCAGAAGTTTCAGTGCTATATACAAGTACATTTTTAGAATTGTAGCATGGTAAACAACTATTTTGGAATTTGATGTAAACAATTGAAACACAATGTACTGAATGAGGGACAGTGAAAAGCTGGAGAACATGCTTAAAGAAGAAAGTTTCTTAAATAAAAGTAAAACACCTTGAAAACCATCGAGAAAGTGGCAACAGAATTGAGGTTAACACTCGACAGCCACAGACAGCATTTCGGGCGTCCCCAGCATGCCAGGGTGCAGGAAACAGCACTGTCCAAAGCCTGTTTCGTACCATTGCCAAAAAGTGGATGAATTTTTTTCATGACATGCACCACTCTAGTCTGTACAGGTAAACCTTTAAATCTTGCAAGGCAGAAGGGAGAACTGGTTCCCAGAAGTGCAGCTTTGGCTGAAAAATAGCTTCGCTGCCCACCTAACAGCGCACATTCCCAGCATGCGTGCTGCCTGTGTTTACTGTACGTCCTAAACTCACCTGCAAACATGTCCATAATAAATCAAGACATGCACATAATGAATGAAGACAGGCACACATATCCTTTTAAATGGCTCTCCAGGATTTGACAATAGCATGTCCCACAGAGGACCTGTCACTGTGATGACGCACATTCAGTACTAGTTCTCATTGGATATAGGCTGAATTAGTAACAAAAGAAGCAATATTGACAGCAAACATCAGATTTATGAGATTTCATATCACATTCTGTCATATCACATTGAACTGATTCAGCTCTTTGATGAATGGTGATTATATTGGCTGTGATAATGCAGGTCTATCCACTGATTATTGCCTATACAGATTGTTATATACTTTAACAACAATAGTACAACATGCCATTGTGCTCAGTTATATGTTTCAGAACAACCATTGTGTTCTAGTCCGTGGTGTTTGTTCAGCTTTATATAATAGTTACTACTGATTGAACCAAATTTGCTTGGAAAGTCATTTGTTGTCGAAGTAGTGACAACTTTAAAATATTTAACAAGCGCAGAGTATGATTGCCTAATAACTTTCCATTCCACTACATCTGATTTTCAATCAATTAATTCATTGCATGACGAGCTGTTCCCTAATTTCGGTTGCCAGATATAGTTGCAATGTACTGTAACTCACATGGTTTAATATAGATAATTTCTGTTGGTTTTTCTCTATTTTCCTTTTGCTTATTGCACTTTTTCCCCTTTCTCCCTTGCTTCTTACTGTCAGGCAAAAGACCAGGACAAGCCGTACAGATTGCATTCGTGCCATTTTTTCCCTTGTCACCTCCGCAACAGTTTGAATGGACGCTAATCTTTTTATCCTCCAAAGTCAGATTGGTTCCATCCAGGTTACTCTTTCCATGAATGCTGAAAGGGGAGAGCACAATTGCCCTCCTCACCCCTAATCCCATGGTGGTGATTCCAGCTTAGCCTCCCTTGATCAAGGCCTTAATTTTTTCAGTTGATTCATTTACCACACACCTCTATGGGTTGATGAAAAGGGAACTGAAAAGAAGCTACCCTCTAAGGAATCCCTTTTTGTGGGTTCAAAAATAGGGGTAGGCGAAAACTTCTGCTCCGCCGGCGGAATTCGTGTAGTTTTGCCCACTCAGCGTTCTGCTTGGAGTTCTTGCAAAATTCCTCCAACCACCGTGTGGCAGAGTTTTTTCTCACATGCAGCTCATCAACATTAAGCTGGAGAGCGCAAGCGAGAATTTGTGTCCCCTTGCACGATTTTCAGGCACTAGAACGCCTCCTGGTGAGATTTTTCACACGGGCGGTCGCAGCAGGTCGCGACAGTTCGAGTAAGAAAGCTGCAGCTCCAGCACAAAATATACCGAGCGGCAGAAAGAAGCAGCACCCGTGGTGCTGTTTGTGCAGATTTTACAGCAAGGAATAAGCTCCCAGCACAAAAAACAGCATGAGCAGCGCAACAGAATCTCGAGGAGTTTTTATGTAACTCGGCAGAATTCCGTGAAGTGAAACTTCATGAGTTCCACCCACCCCTAATTAAAATACCCTCACCCACTATTTGTGGCATGCTTCATCATCACCTGCTACTACACTGCCTGTGTTGCCATCAACAGGGGTGGAGCGAGATCTAGCTTTTATTTTTTAGGGATGCAATCATCTATAGTGATATATGATTAAAACTGTCTTTGAGATACCCTATTGTTTCTGATCCTTTGATTGTGGATTCCCCAGACAGGATTAAAAAACTCATAGATGGTCTCTGGGCTTCATCACCCTACCATCTCTCAAGTTGATGTAGTCTACATGTTTCGGATGACATCTTGCATTGCTAAGGGTCGATGGCCTTGGTCAGGACTATGAGATCCCTATTTCAAAGTCACTGACAAGGTCAGTCTGTCAGTGTTGTCCTTAAACAGCAAAAGTGATGAATAATTCACCATGCAAGTACCTTACTTTTCATATCGGTATTTTGATTATAGGAGTTTTCTTCTGTAAAACAGAAAAACATTCTTGTAAATCACACATCAAAAGGGTAGATTTTCCAAGTCACACACAAAGGATTATTGACTGTGATACATTTTTTACACTATCACATTTGGTTATTTTGTTCGGGCATAGCATTTCTGAGTGAAATGTGAAACACTGCAAACTGTGATGCACTGCACACAGAAATATGAAGCACTTAGTGGAGACATACATAAAGTCTAAACGAGTACTTTTACCCAAGCATCTGGTTATTTCTCCTAATCCGGGGTGGCAGCAGGAGCATCGCCCTGTAGTCACACACTGTGTGCATAATAAGCAGACATTGGTAGATGTTTCATATATCATTCTTTTTGAGTTTTATGATCTTTCAAAGCTTACTTGTTTGCTCTGTGCGGAGTTTGTTCAAATAGCTGTGGTGCCTCTTTAAAAACTGCCAATGACTGTGAGTTGGCAAATGGTTGGTAAATGGACGCTTACCAGCCCTGTGGTTTGTCCTCTGCTTGGGGGGCTGAGAGGAGTGAAGACCGGCATGGGGAACCAGGGAGCTGGGAGTAGCCTACATCCCCCAGCATCCCTTGCAGCACCCCCGAGAGACCCAGCGTGCAGCCGCCCACGCCAGCATCGCCAGCACCGCCTACAGTGCCAGGAGGCGCCTTTAAAAACCTGATAGCGTCTTCCGCAGCACGGGACGCGCGCGGGCGTGCCCGGGCCCGTCTGCGCCGGTCAGAGCCTGGAGGAGGCTGGGCCCCTTCTCTTGGTTCTGCAACTCGGGCCATCTGCAAGCAGTCTTGTGGTGTTAGCTCTCGTTTAGTTCACAAAGGAACGCATAAGGTAACGCCATCACACTAGCTCTTGAATAACAGTCATATAAAGGTGCTGGTTTTATAACATGGGGAAGCGAAAGCCCTCTCCCACCCCGAAAACCACCGATACCACTCTTGATGGCTTTCTGCAAAAGGCGGTGGGAGCTATCAATAAGGAGATAGAGCGCGCAGAACGTAGACTTTCTCTGGCCCCAACACCCGAACTAGTGCCTGTTACCAGCCATTATCCCCTAACAATGACCCCCATACGGGGACAGTAGAAAGCATTACTGTGGACAGGCCTCAAGTCCCTATTATTCCCACTGTGATTGTTTTATCACAGGGTGAGTCATGAGGGACACAGGATGGGAAAGTAAGCCTTTGCACAACATCGACGGAGCCTGGCAAATCGTTTGCGATTGGAGGAAAGAGGAAATGAACAGAGAGAGTGGGGACTGCCTATAAGATAAATAATCAGTTACCCAAAACAAAAAGACCCAAACAAACTCATACAGCAGGAAAAGTTGTTAAGTCATCTACCGGAGGGATAGCCAACGGTGGGCAGGATGGGCTTGATATTCTAACTGGAAAACTAAGCAACTTAGTTCAGGAGGCTCTGGCACCAATCTTGGTGAGACTAACCAACATTGAGGAGCAGCTAACTATTGTTTGTAAAGCCCTAGTACCATCAGGAGAAACCCCACCACATATCCCAACTGAGAGAGGCTTACCGGCAAGGGGTATAGCCGAAGGGCGTGGGGGCAACCTGTCGGAGGTTATATCTGACGGGGTGGCCCCTAGGAAGGTACCACTCAACTGCAGTGCTATCCCCTCACATCGCGGCCGCATACAAGAGCTACAAACACTAGTACACTGGTAAAGCTAGTAGAGAATCCTGTTCCTCATGAAAACTCCCTCCCCCAGAGCCAACATCCGGGTCAGGGCGTCTTGTTCCCCAAAATTTCCAATTTAAAGGATGGGGGTAGGTCCCTTCCCAGGGACATAACGTCTCACAGTCACCTACATGGTACCTCAGGTGGGAGTGGGATTGTAGACCGGTTACACCTGCCCCCAGAAAGTACCCCCTATACCTTGATTTTAACAGGGGTCCCGAGGCTATCTCCCAGTCAAAAAGAAAGCTGCCAGAGCCTTATAAATAAAGCGGCTCACTGGTGCTCTAGAAAAACCCCACTGCATTTTAATTGGTTCGAGTAAATTATTATGGCTAGGCGGGTGAGCTGGGTGGGTGGCACTAAGAAAAGCATTGGAGCAGATTGTGTCGTGCTTAATTTCAGCGACGTAAAGTGTGTTTATTATGCCCTAAACCAGCTGAAAGACTCACCTACCGAACAGATAAGGGCTCGACCTTTGGGTTTCTTTTACCCTCCTAGTCAGAGTTTGCCCCCCGGCACGCGGCCCACTCAGCCTAGACACATTATTGACGCCCCTATGCGCCCTTCCTCCTTTCACCCTAATAGGTATGAGGCACTCTCAGACCTAACTGAGATTGGTTGACTAACTAGACAATCCGGTGGGTACATGGATAATGATAAAAAGGGCCACCTAAACAGAGACGTAGGCGGAGTTGGGACCAAAGAGGCACATGGCAACACAAAGTCCCTTAAGGACCATATTATAAATTCTGTTGGTCCTTTGGGAAAGGAGAACCTGAGTACCCTGACATTTTGTACGGCGGTTGTAAATACAACCCCTGAAAATAGGTGCCCGGGGGAGGGGCTGTTACAGATACCCGTGGCTAGTCCACTGGTCTCATTAGTCATACCACCTGATACAGATCTGGCCCACTCTATACCCCCAGTTAAGTTAATCTCCTGGAATATAGCAGGTATTCGCCCGAAACTAACAGATGAGGTTTGGTTGGAATACATCAGGGGTTTTGATGTCATTTCTACAGGAGACGTGGTCCAAAGAAAGTATAGAGATGGATGGCTATCAGGCCTTTGATGTGCCTGCCACGGCATCGTTGTCGGGGAGGGCAAAGGAGGGCTGGCAACCTGATTCTCAGTTAGATTCGGTTCCATAAAAGTTTTTTGTGTAGGATCCTCTCAGTGGTTTCAATTGATTATGATTGTTAACATGTTCCAAGTTAGAGTCCTACTTGTAAATTGGTACTATAATATTTTTGACCCAAAGAATTGTCATGATATAGAAGCCTTGCAAGTGGAAATCGTTAATGTTTCTTGGAAGTGGCAACCCTTATGTGTTTTATGGATGGGGATTTTAACTGTACATCCTGTGAATACAGCAATGAAAGAGTTTGTGGTCTCCTGGACACTGATGAACAGCCTTTGGTGCATTTTATCCATACCCCGCAGAGGGAGGCATTGAATACCATTATCATTGAGAATAACTTGGAAAGTCTGATTAATAGTTTTTCAGTCCAGTGCCCTACTTTTGTTGGCGGGGGTAGGGAAAGCTTTATTGATTTTATGTTTATTTCTAGGGAGTGCTCCTCATTGGTGTGTGACTTTCATGTAGATCCGGAAATAGCGAGTGACCACAACCCACTAATTGACTCACTTAAAGTAATAGCCAGAACCACAGGGGGTGATAGTCGCTCGATTGGTCATAATCGCAATAAAGGTGTAAGATTAAACTGGGGAAAAATAAATCCAACACTTTTTGAGGAGGAAATACTTAGATCTAACTACGATCTGATCATGGATTGCCTGGAGCAGGACTCTCCCTCATCCGCGGTTGTACAGAACTTTGAACGGCTCTGCATTAATGTAGCTAATAGATTAACATGCCCTGCCAGACCCAAACAGCACCGCGAGATCCGCTGGTTTAACGCAGAATGCTCTAGAGCCCATAAGACCTTAAAAACTGCTCTCCGATCATACCCCCGTAATAGAGAACAAATAAAATGTGCGAGACGTTTATATAAAAACACCATCAGTGATAGAAAGGAGGAACTGAGGCGCATAGCGTGGGATGACCTGGAGAGAGCTAGTGATCTTAGAGATAGTAAAAGTTTCTGGGCCATCATCAATGGACCCCAGTTTTCTGAGGAAGCGGGAAAAATTGAGTCAATGATCCTGGGTGATACCCACTGCGTACTGCGTATTATAATTACAACGCATAGTTGGTGCTAATTGGCCGAGCCGAAGGGTATCCAATCAGGTGGTAGGTACAGGGATATTTAAATCGAGACCGAGCGGGTGATTCTATGTTGGCGTTTTGAGGACGTGAGGACGAATCACCGCTACATGGGAGTCTCGTATACGATAATGATGAAGGAATGCTAGAACAAGGGAGTTTATTGTTTGGGTCAGCTTCATTTCAGCTTTAGACCGCTAACGGTTGGGGGCTCCCTCTCTGTTTGTATCTTTCAGCTATTTCACGACGGGAAAGCGAGAGATAACTGTTTTCAGGTGATATCTATTTTAAATATAGAACACGAGAGGCAGAACAGCGGTAAGCAAATTGCTTTTTACGGCATGGCAGGCCATTATTTTACACAATAGGACCATTAGTATATATAAAACGTTCTTCCTCCTGGCAGCAGTGGGACTAATGTTAGTCTTTCATTTATAGATTCGGATTTAAGGACCTTAGAATAGCGGACGTGTATTTTTGGACAAATGCAATTTTGAAATTAACGAAAGTTGGAGACCACGATAAAGGATTTGGACAGGTAAATATTTAGATTAGTTAAGGAAGGTTAAGATAATAAATAAATATAAAAAATACCTTAATGCTATAATTAGAGAACAAATAGGATTAATATCAGTCCCTTATTCCTAGATTCAAGTCTTGCGAACATTTAGAAAAAATTCTGTGTTCATGTGGAGTATTGGTGAGATAAACGGGCTTGGCCAAGTAATTATTCAACAGAATCCAACCGTTATGTGTATGAGGTGAGAACAATACCATGTTGACAAAGATGATTTATCCTTACAATAAACAGGTTTAAACATTATTTTGTTGACACATATTTTGTATATATATACTATACAGCCCCCTCGAAGCAAGGTACAAGAACACGCCTATCTAATTAAATGGACTAAGGTTCCAATGACATGAAATAAGGTAAAATCAACAAAAAAACAAAAATTCTTTTCATAAAAAATTTTCCCCTACCCCCCTTTTTTTTTTAAATTTACATTTTTTTTTTATTTGTAATTGTTTGGTTAAGGAGGTGGGATAGGGATCATCCCTTGTTTCAATTTTTCCACATCAGACAAGGAGTTCCATTGATTAATAAGAGGCATTTTTCACAATAAGCCCATTTGATAGAATGTGTATGGTGGGATAAAAGGTGTTCAAAACTACATTGCTAACATAAAATTTTTTAATAGTATGAAGTGATTTGGTAAATTGTTCACAGTAGTAGGCACGGCAATGGAATGATAATTTGTAAGGAATGTATTATATAGTATGGTTAATGTGAGAGTAATTATTTGCCTCATAATACGAAAATTAACATACTGTATTTGCCAACAGGATTGAAATTTAATGGCAACCAATCAGTGCCTAAAAAGAGAGACGTATAGTTGGTCTTGATAAAGATGAGATATTAAACTGAACCATCGAAACGCGTCGACGCTGCATTCAACACAATCCGTGGGAAAAGCTCATCCTATAGATATAAAACGATAAGATTGTACTTAGGATTGGCTTCCAACTTGTTGAACCCGGATGTGCTATCTAATGACAAAATTCACTGTCTGTATTTGTCTCTCTGTTAATTGTGTGTTGTTGGTACATTGAATTGAGGCACAGGCTTCTTCTTTTGAGCATTGAAAGCAGGGGTGTATGTTTTTATTATTATTATCTTTTAGTGAAACTAGGTTTCTTTTAAATGTATGTAAAATACATGTGTTCATGAGATATGAATTTGGTTTTCTAGTGTGATATACAGATATTTCTATGTGGTTTTTAATTCTAATGATTGCTGAGTTTTAATAAAATACATTTTTAATATACACTTTATATCTGGTTTGGTCATATTCAGTTTTGTATATGTTCTAACACATGGGTTTTATCTCTGTTACGGGGAATCTAGAAACCCGGTATAAAATTTAATTGTGTACCAAGGGAAATATTCTTTTTTACCTGATACCTGGGAACTACATTTTGCGTCCATCTTTAATCCAAGTGGTAGGGAGCTGTCGGTGTTTAATGAGGAGCTCCCAGTCGACATGGCACAGGCAGTAGAGTTCAGTGCCTCACTTACGGTGACAGAGGTGGAGGATGCACTCGCAAAGGGGATAAGCAGGAAGGCTCCAGGCCACGATGGAGTCCCATTAGATCTTTTTAAGTTAAATATAAATCTCTGGGCACCCCCGTTAACTCATGTTTTTAAATCGGCGGTGACTGGTCCAATCCCAGTATCCTGGAAAGAGGCCATAGTTGTACCCGTGTTTAAAAAAGGGAATAGAAATGATCCTGCCTGTTATAGGCCTATTTCCCTTATTGACTCTACCGTTAAAGTACTGGGTAGGGTAATCCTTGCGCGACTAGAGATATGGTCAACTAGCAAGGGGATTATCTCAAAAATGCAGTATGGCTTCCGGAGGGGGATAGGAACAACAGAGCAGTGCCTAAATTTGTCCCTGACCATGGGCAAGTACATGAAGGCAAAGAGTGGCTCTATCCACCTTGCCTTCATGGACTTGTCCAGCGCATTTGATACCGTAAACAGGGGGAAATTGTGGGCACTAATGATAGAAATGGGTTTTGAAAGTGCACTAATCCTGCTCCTAAAAAGGCTACATGCCAATACCTCTGTTTCCATAAGATTCGGACCACACGGGGAAAGAACGAAGCCTATTGCCTCAACCGAAGGAGTTCAACAGGGGTGCATTTTAGCTCCTTTCCTTTTTTCAATCTATACGAATGGTCTGGAAGTGTTTTTATTAGGCAATAAAATCGATTTTCCTCTCATTAAAGGTCAACCAGTTCCGCTGCTTTCATATGCGGACGATACTGTACTCATGGCCTTGACGGCCAATAGCCTTCAAACCTCCCTGGACGCCTTTACAAACTTTATGGCGGCATTAGACTTGAAGGTTAGTTTTTCAAAGTCTTACATAATGGTATGCGGCCCAAAAAAGACTAAAACCAGAAGATTTAATGTAAGGGGCAAGTCCATTGAAAGGGTGGAACAGTTTACATATCTGGGGAACATGTTTAGTAAGGATATGAAATGGGACTCCCTGATTACGGCTAGGGCACAGCAAACAAGTAGAGTAGTGGAGGGGCTCTTTAGGTTTGCCTGTAAGTCAGGCCACAAGCCAGTGCCTGAGCTTGTTACCTTATACAATGCTAAATGCATGTCGGTTGCATCGTATGGGGCGGGTGTGTGGGGCTACCATAGATGTCACTCGCTACAAGTGGTGGAAAATAAGTTTATAAAACGTCTGCTGATGATTCCAAGCAGCTCTGCCACCTCTTTCTCTCATCAAGAAGTGGGGATGGACTATATAGAAGATCGCATCGGCTCTGCCCCTTTGCTCTTGTGGACCAAAATATGGGTCACAGAAGAGTTACAGTTTTCCAGGGAGATCATCGAAGACTGTATTAACTTGGATAAGTCAGTGAAGATTCCCTGGCTCCGGTTTGTGAGGGATAGGTTATTTGAGATTGGGTTGGGTGAGTACTTTGACACCCCGTCGAGTATCCCCACAAACGCGAAGGGTATAATTAAAGAGGAGTATAGTGTCTGGGCAAATTTGCGTCATTCACAACTGGAGGTACCTGGCCTTAGCTGCCCTTTTATGCCCAAACAGCAATATTACCTATCCTTTACCATGAATAGCCAGATGCGCTTTCTTTTAACAAGATTCCGCCTCAGCACTTTCCACTTTTTGGTAGCGTTCCCTAAACAATCCGGGTGGATGGACAATCTTATCCCTTGCCCATGCGACAATAGCACTTTATTCTTTTTTGCGCACTTTATAAAGAACCAAGGAGTAGATTTTTGGTACCCTTTCTAATGAATATTCGCCCATGCACACATGTAGAGGGGTACAGATATTTGCAATCATTGACTAATCCTGTTATCTGCACTGCTGTGTTGAATTTTATTAAAACAGCAATGGGCATTAGGAAACACTATGAAGTGCAGTAACTGGGTGGGGAGACGAAATGATTTGTATTTTTTATGTCAAATGGGTGCGAAATTCTATGGCCATTATTACACCTATGTATAATCATGATTTTAGCTTGTAAAGGAATTTTATCTTTTTTAATATTTTTTTTTCAATGTATTTTAAATATGTATTGTCTGTTTGTTGAAACTTTTGTGGCCATGTGCTGAATAAAGTTAATTTGAATTGAATTGGTTGGTAAATGGTTGTTATGCAGTATTTTGTCTGTCCTCCCTTTACCTACTCACTTTATCTTTGTCAGAACATGAGACCAAATGCAGCTAAAATAATTTTGTCAAGAGCCTGACACTGCTTCAAAGACCACTCCAGCCCCCCTGCTGATACCGTTAGCCTTACTAGTGGGGCTTATAGTTTGGTCTGCAAAGCTCACATCAGTTCAGATGATGTCATGGCGCCCTGACGTCGGGCGCTTCAGACAACTAGACTGGTAACCTCACTTCCTATTTTCTCGGTTGCACACAATGACGCAAGCACAATTACTTTGACAAACCAACTATATTCAGTCCACTATCCTTCATATCCCTTTGATGTTTAAAGAGAACTGATGAAATTCTATTCAGCACCATGGGAAGCATCTGAGTCCTTGCTCTCTATAGTGAATAGACCAAATTACATTAGTTTACAGTACCATAAGAGACATGTAGTTCATTATCCCATATCACATTGATCATGAATAAAATTTGGCGCATTCTGGTGACCACTGGCGCAGTACTGGTGGGCACCTCTTGGGGGAGGGGGGGTCAGGGCTCACTTCAGACAGGGTCCAAATGCACTTCGCAAGTTGTTGGAGTTTTATGTGTCCCTGTAGCACTGAACGAGAGGCCAGCAAACTAGCCCTTGGAGTCACTCTGGTGGTCCTGAGTTCAAGCAGAAAGCGGGTTTCAAGCAGCAGAGCAGTCCTCTGAGGGCCCAGAGCAGGCTTCAAGCAGCAAGGCAGTCCCCTGTGAGCAGCAGGGCACTACTCTGAAGTGCACAGCAGGCCACAGACAGCAGGGCAGTCCTCAGAGAGTCCTCCCTGGGTCCTGAAGTGAACTGAAGAGTGGGTCTCATGGTTCTATTTTCATACCTGGTGCCAGATTTGAAGTGGAAGAAACTTTTAAAGTATTTCCCCTATAGGTGGTCCTAGAATTTCTGACTCGCTGCCTAGGCTCCACTGAATCGGGGGGGTCACAAAAGACTAGTGTGAAGTTCTTTGTGTGTGCTGAGGCAGCACCTTTGAAAAGTAATTGGGGATGTGCACAGTTCTGCCCCTTCCATCCTGTCAGGATGACCCACTCACCCAACACCTAGGTCTCTTTTTTGTTGATGATAATGTTCGCTGTTGATATAGACCTCAACATCTCATTGATTTTTAGACTCTGTGCATCTGAAGATGACTGAGTAGTCCGATTCAGGTGTGGAACTTTCTGTCACACATTGGGCAGACATGTGATGACACTGTTGGTGATGTGCAGTTAGCTCTGGACTTGCGCAGCTTGCCCAGTCTTTGAGCCTCAGCAATGCGCCTTGCCTCAGAGGTTTGGCAGCCTTTGTGAATGAGGCTGTGCATGCTGGATGGTTCAGTGCGAGGGTTTCTCAGGTGGTGGTGTTGATCTTGAGGGACTTCGGGGAAGTCTTCAGCTTGTCCTTGAACCTCTTCTTTTGACCTTCATGGGAGCACTTTCCCTGAGAGAGTTCTCCGTAGAAGAGCTGTTTTGGGATGCGCTCATCTGACTTTCTGACAACATGTCCAGCCCTTTGTGTTAATGTCTGACAGAAATACACAAAGGGCAACAACTGCCAACTACACCTAGGCATGTAACCCAGGATACAGGCTGCAGACACCAAGTGATTAGGACAAGAAAATGCCAGCTTTCTAAAAGTGGCATTTTAAGAAGTGTGATTTAAAATCCGACTTTACCATTAAAATGCAATTCTTCAGACACCAAACATGATATTTCTACCTGTTCCCAAACAAACATTATCACTTGTTAAATGTTATTCTAATGAAGAGGTAGGCCTCACAGTAGTAAAAAATGAATTGTGAGTTTTTCACTGCTAGAACATGTAAAACTTAAAAGTACATGTCCAACCTTTTAAATGCAATGTATCCTGCCCTGTAGTCTGTTTTGAGCCTACCGTAGGGATGGCTTCCATGTATTAAAAAGGGAGTTTAAACGTCTGCAAAATGGCACACAGTCTGCAAAGGCAGTCCTGAGACATGTTTTCAAAGGCTACTTAGGTGGTTGGCACAATAAGTGCTGCAAGCCCACTAGTAGCATTTAATTTACCGGCCCTGGGTAAATGGTATACCCCCTTACTAGGTACTTATAAGTAAATGAAATATGCAAATCAGGTGTAAGCCAATTTTACCATGTTTTGGGGAGTGAGCGCTAGCTCTTTAGCACTGGTTAGCAGTGGTAAAGTGCCTAGAGTTCTAGAGCTAATAAAACGAAATTCAGACGGAGGAGTGAAGGCAAATACGTTTGGGGTGGCCCTGGAGAGAAGGCCACATTTAAGAGATTCCAACCTGTGACTTGCAGATTATATATCTATTTATTTTGCATTACCTTTTGATCTCTTTCAATGGCTTCACAGATCTAGATCTAATTGAACTAATAGTGGAACCATGAACTGAACAACAACCACAGATCAGATAAGGTGATATGTGGTATTAAGATGCCACTTTCTGTTACTCGGCATCTGCTATATTTTGGAACAGAGTAAAAGTTGATGTCACAGCTGTTTCCGGATTTTTCATCCTCAAGTCTATGCTGTTCTCTGTAAACAGTACTTTCAACATGTCTTTTTTTTAAAGAATTTATTTAGTTTATTAAGTCAGTCAATACATTACAAACACTGTACCAAATGACAACTTCAAACAGTTGATCCATCATCCCATACATGTCATAAAACAGCAGTAATTCAGTATAAAAGGACCATTATGTGCAGAACGTTACAGTAGGAAGAATCGCCTGTTAATCCTTCTCCCCCAAATATGTGCTCCACTCTCCATGGTTGCCGATATAGCCTAACCCTCCGATTCCTGCCTGTCATCTGCAAACTTTCAGCATGTCTAGATGCACACCAACATTGATCGACAACACAACGCCTAACCATCTGCAAAAAACACCAGAATATTTGTGACACGCATTGAAAGATGGCAGCTGGAGATCATTACATTCCTTCTCTGTCAAAACAAATCACCTGTCACTTTAAGCATAGGTATAAGCTAAAAAGTTGACTGAATCCATGACATTTAAATAATACATCTTAACCGCAAAAACACCACAGCTAACGCTCTGCATTTGAAAGATATATATTTATACTATGGCTAAAATGCATTGTTAAAAAAGTTTAAAGATCTCCGATAAAAATGCGTGCACTTCAGTAACTATATTTGTTATAATATAGATAAATAGGCCAATAAAAACGCGCAAAGGTGTTAATTTATTTTAGTGACTTAGCAAAGTGGCGCATATAGTGCTACCCATATCATTCAGTTAAACTACATTGTTAGCATGACAATACTGAGGTAAATAAACATTAGTTTATAACAAACGGTTTATAACAAAGTTATGTTCGAAAACGCATTTGCTGCATGCACACAGCTGTAATAATTATGAAAAATGTTATTGATTTTAAAATCACACATCAGCTAGGAAAATTCGCCAATCCAGCAGGAAAAAAGAATGTGATGAGCTACAATCAATCACTTCCATGCCAAACGCGTGGCACATACCGCTGAAAACACAATGGTTAAAATATATCAGGAATATCGAATAATCAGTCTCTTCGACCTAACCATGGAATCAATAATGGCAGTCCCCAGAAGGGCCTCCCTAGTGCAGTGCTTAGTTTTAAAAATAATAAGGGGCTCATTTATAAGCCCACTGCGCTGCTACTAGTGCATCATTTTTTTTTACACACTGGCATAGCAGAGTGCAGACCCATATCTACGAGGCCACGTCAAAGACACTTTGGATGGCTTTTCATGGTCTCGTAGATATGGAGTAAGGCAAAGCGGCGCAAGTCGCTGCGTTGCCTTACTCTGTGTCGAAGAGATGTTCCATGGGTGTTGCGGTGGGTGTTCACACGCAACACCCATGGATTTTGATGCATTCCTAGATTTACAAAGACTTGGAAGCGTGGGAATGCATTAAAAGACTGCACCTACCCTGGGAAGATGTAATGAGGAGAAATAACGTTATTTCTCCTAGTTTTTCTGTCTTTCTAAGTGTTCTGTGTTCCGCAGCACACATAGAAGGAGGAAAAAGCCTCCATTGATTGTTTCTGTGCAGGAAGGTATCCCTTCCTGCACAAAAACAATCATTCCTACAATACAGACACCATTTCACCATGGTGCAAGGGTGCCTGCATTGGCGCAAGGCTGTCAAAATGGCACCAGCGCAGTGGGAAATGACAGGAATGCTCCGTATATGACAAACACAACGCAATTCTGCCCTTTGCATGTGACACAGGACAGTACAGCAAAGTGACTTACTGCTCTGCCCTGCGTCAAAACTTGTAAACGAGGCCCTAAGTGCCAGGGTTCAAACCTATGTTCAGAAACTGTCGCCAGCACTGCAGATGGTCGTGGGGCCGAATAACAATGCTGCATAGTGGTGATTCGCCCCCTGCATCTTTAACCCATCACCTTGCCCCACAAAGGCACGTTCGTTCTCGTTCCTGCTTTCTACCTTTGTCACTGTTTTCCTACTTTCTTTTCCTCCTGTCTCCCTTTTGTGTTTTACTCTGACTTGTTTTGCCTCAAGGTCTGATGAGGAAAAATAAGTGTCATTGCCCCAAAAAAAGATAAGTGCGGACACCATTCACTGAAAACATTCCAGATGCCTTTAAATCAAACATAAAGCACCATATATGCAAGGGTATTTATCCAGAAAGACCAAAAAGAATATACCAGAAGACAAAGTGTCCTTCAATGAATTCAGGGTCTGGAACAAACTTACACATCTCTCAGAATAAAACAATTGAAGAAGAAACTCAAGACCTGCTATTTCATGCTGTTAGTGCAATCGGCAAATTTCATTGCATGTATGTATTTTTTTGGGGGTATTATAAAGCCCCTGCTCGCCCCGAGGAGTAGCGGTGTCCAGTAGACTGATGCTTCTCTGTTTGCCTACCTCTCTCTCTCCTTCCACCCTCTAACTCGCCTGCCACCACCAGTGCTAACCAACTAAATTATACCCAACTGGATTTGGCATAATCTGTCCAGAAAGTGTAGTAAAATGCAACAGCACATAGAGTGTTTGAAGATGCGATAAAAAAATGGGTAAGAAGTGAGGCTAAAATTATTACCACTGAGAGAAAAAGAAAAGTGAAAATAATCTGGAATGTTTCTTACTATAGATAGGCATAATACATGCACAGTGTACCACAGAGAATCATCCGGGTAGAAAAATATGTGTTAGTCCATAATGTACAACTGGGGGAGGTTCATTAACAAAACCTACCAAAAAAGTTTAGCAGCCCATCTCCAATTGTGTGATGGTGTCCAACATACCAAATGTCAGTCAGTCAGTATTCCTTTATTGTATAATTAATTAAAATCATTACAATATATCTGTAAAAAACCTAAAAATTCATAAAAGTTTTCACGGGCAAAAACAATCTCAAGGTTATAACACAATGTAAAGACCAAATTTAAATAAATGCCATCAAAATTAAACAATCATAAACAGAGCCTATGGATCAAAAACAGCTCATTATTGTGCAAATTGACTTATCTGTACCGAGAGTACATGTAGTGCATATGATCTTAAACACTAATATTGACAGTCTCAATAATATAACGAAGCTGGGAGTCAATTTTAAATAGATGTCATAAAAATTTGGGAATCAGAGATAGAACATGTGGCTAGATAACAGGTCATTACTCTGCAAGATGGTTTAGTTGTGCAAACAGTGCATAACTCTAAATACCATGAGACAGATAGAAAACTATCCAAGCGGATATTAAAACCAACCATGTTAAACATTAAAATTCTCAAATTTTATCATTTTAGTAGGAGCGGTGAACAGTCTTGTTAGTGTCTTTAAATAACACTCGTAAACAGGCTGATGTATTTGCCAAAATTCGCCAAATCACATGGCTCCACTAAGTTAAAAACAAAATGTGTTGCTTCTGTAAAGGTTTGTATCGTATGTGTGAGGAACAATGGTTTTAACAAGGTGTAGTGGGTATTCAGTTGCGCAGGACAGCAACACAGAAGGTGGTTAAATGTTTACTTTTTATATCCGCAGTGTCTACACTTAAGTATCATGGAAAGGGAGCGCCATTTTGGATTCATGTCTTTGGTCTGTAGGCACATCAACCTTGCAGCCATGATTTGTCTTAAACATTTCTTTCCAACCGAGCACTGGAGGTATGGCTGTGGTCTCAGACAAGGCAGATGATGAGTGGCGGCGTATGATGTGGGCGCTGCTTTAAATAGCTGAGTGCACTTTAGCTTTAATTTGGCCAAATCAGTTAGCTTGACTGTGATTTTATCTGCTTTTAGGATCGTTTTAAGTGCTGTGTGCGAAAGCAGTACTTTGTTTAGCACAGACATGTCTATTTGAAGAGTGTCCACTGATTTATTTAGATAATTTGACCAAGGATTCTTCTTTTGGAAGAAGATCTGTTGTTGGGCTGATTTCAAAATGTTGGGTGGGGCCTTGCTAATCCTATAATATTACTTTAAGAATGCACCCATATAAGACCATGTTTGAGCCTCCAAACCCAGTTCTAATCTGATCATGCAGCTTCTTGTGTAATGCATGAGTCTAAAAATCCTCTTATATGCTTGAAGTTGCAATTTATCGAGTATTTTAGTAAGGTTGCCAGGAAAGGCTTCTTGCCAGTAATTGAGTGTTGGTAAAAGGGAGAACTGAAGAACTAGACGGATTGGAATTGTAGATGGGCTTTCTAAAATTGTATTAAGTTGGCTGAGTCTCATGATGATTCCTGCAGCCTTGGCTTTCAGATAGCCCAGGTGGGTTTTGATTTCTCCATTTGCTGTCAGCCACACACCCAGATAATTATAAGAGGTTGTTCTTTGAACTTTTATGGGGCTCATGAGACCAGACAGTATTTGGTTTCTTGGTCGTTCATCCAAAAACTACAGCTTTTGTCTTTGTCTTGTTGACTGTCACTGTATTGTATTCATTATATTTATGAAGGGTGTTCAGGGCTTTTTGAATCCCCATTCTCGAGCAGTGTAATAAAAAGATATCATCTGCTTATTGTAGTAATGTAATGTTAAGTGCCCCGATTTTTGGTGGAATCAAATTTGCGTGTATTAAGGCTGCAAACAATTCTGCTGTATACAGGTTAAATAGGAGGGAGCCAGGACGCAACCTTGCTTAAGTCCACTGTCGGTCAGACTTTTTTGTTGTTGTGACTGTTTGAGATAGCTTGACCTTCACCCAAGTCGAAGTATATAACAACATTATTGCCTGCAGCAGATTATTTGGCATGTCCCAGTTATGTTGTTTCCACCACAGTTTGTTCCTGAATCGAAGGCGGAAGAATAGTCAATAAAACATGCATAAAGGGGATGTAATTTCTGGGTTATGGTTTGTTGGATTAAAAAGGATATAGCAGTGATATTGTGTATGCTTGATGAATTTGCTCTAAAGCCGGTTGACAAAATGGGATCAAATCATTTTCTTCCACCCAGGACTCTAGTTCTTTTGGGAAGACGGAGGCGTATCCCCTGGCTTCAATATCAAGAAGCGCGATAAGACGGCAGTTGCCTGGAAAAAGTCTGTCACCCTTCTTAAATATTGGGTGTTACATGGGACCTCTCCAGCTTTCCGGAACCTGCCCAGTGACTCAACATGTATGATATAGTGGGAGAAGTATGGCGATCCATAGATCTACGTCATTCTTGAAAAGTTGGGCAGGATGCCGTTTGGACCTGAAGCACCCGTTGTTCTAATTTTTAACAACGCGTTTGAAATAAATTTTGCTGGAAAGGTTGGATCTTTGTTAAAAACCTCAGGCTCTGTACTAAAATTATAGTTGAAAGGAGCGCCAGTTGTTTTGGCTACATACAGTTTGCTTATATGCAACGTCCACTGATTCTCCCCTATTGCCTTGATTGGTGATCTGTATAGGGGCATTTTGTTTTTGTTTTTGTTTTTGATGTAGCTCCTCAGCTCAGCGTGGTTACGTTTGCCTAATAACGAGTATATTTGTAGCCATTCTTTCTTTGTTTGTTCATGCATGCTTCATGGACCAGACCAGCTGCTTGTGTAATTTTAATTGACCCTTTAATTGTTGTTGCAGGTCTGTTCTATGTTGCAGATTTTGAGTTTTGCAAAGTAATTTATGCATCCTGCTGAACTTCTGCTTCCTTGCATTATAGGGCCTTTTTGTTAGGGCTGACTGGCCTTAGGCCGGGGGAGGGGAGGTGTGGAGCCTATTATAGAGTGGATATCTTCAATTATGGTGTCCCAATGTTCAAATAGGATTTTTCCTTTTTGCACCTTAATCGATAGGCCAATGGCGGAATTCCAGGTTTTGATTTTTTTCATAGGGGCAGGTCCCCATTTGATGCGTCGGATTAGTTGTGGTTTTTCATCGCCTTTTGAGGTGCCAATTGCCTTTTGCTGTTCGTGCTTCACTGAGTTTAATTGTAGCACTGTGCAGAGTGGAAAATGGTTGCTCTCTTGGAGTGAGAGAATTTTGAAACTCTTCAACTGCTTTATGATGCTATCTGTAACATACATATAGTCAGGTGTACTTATTCCTTTTATAGTTTTAGGAAATTGCAGGTCTGCTGTACTATGTTCCAGTGTATGCTAAATCGATTTAAGAATGTGTTTGTTGAGCAGGCTACATAGCAGGTTTAGCGGTGTACTCACTGGACTGTTTTTGGGCAATGGGGTGCCCAAATGATGGAGATTGAAGTCACCACAAATTATTGTCTCGTAATTAGCATGAAAACAAAGAGCCTCGTCTAGTAAGTCGAACAGCTGGGTCATACCTACCTTTGCTCGTTTGGGCCTGAAACCGTTAAAATATAGGTTAATCAATAGGAGCCTTATCTTGATATCCTTGATTTTTGTGCCTTCCAGCGTGATTGCTCTTGTCATTCTCGACTGGGACATTATTTACTTTTAGTTCCAGGCCAATATTAAGGTATAGAGAGGCCACTAGAGGCCCTTCCAAATATGTTATTTTTATTCGTGGGATGATGAATTTCATGAAAGCATGGTATGATTGTTAGACTTAATGACCAGGTTTCCTGTAGACAGAGTAAGTCATAGGTTGCGATCAGTGATCTTGTTACAAATGTATATGTTCCCCGCACTTACCTACCCTATGTACTACCACCCAGGTTTGAGCACCCTAGCATTAACAGGGTTTGGAAAATGGTATGTATGTGCCATCACTGAGAAGAGGAGGTGAATATTCACGCAACATGGAAGGGTTAGGCAAACTGCACCAGTTCAGTGTGCATGCCAATGTGTAAGTGCCACAGCAGCCCACATCGCACTCAATGGCATTGGTGGTAGTCGCAAAAAGAACAATTGATGGACAGAATGCAGAACAATGTCATACATTCACCCCAGTACAGAGATCTGGGCCTAAATCCATCATTTTTTTGCTCACCATGCCACTCCAGTTTGGACCCAGCCATATGCAAATCAGTCTTGACCCTGCGCCCAATGGGAACAGTCCAGCCCGAACTGCCAGGCCAGGTCCTCCCTGGAATTGGTGGTAGTCACCAGCAGGGGAATTGATCCCATGTTTAATGTGTTTCTAAATCAGCAGTACACCAGCAGCATGTGGCACACTCCCATCAGACATTCATTCAGACTGATGAAAGTGTGCAAGGTGATGTGCAAGGGCATTTTTCAACCAATGACAAGTGACGATATGAGTATGGATTGTGCAGGTTAACTGGAACATTTGTTTGATGGAGTCACTTCTTAGATGTGACCCAGAAAACATTCTCCTCTAGTCAGTGATGGAATTGGAAATTAATTGCTCCAGGAAACAATACATTGGGGGCTAAGGTGTGGCAGAGGAAACGTTTAGGAGTCACGAGTGGCAGAGCTTGAAAAGCAGAGTCTGACAGTCAACGTATACATTTATTTAAAAAAAACAAAAAACCTACTGCAAATAAATTGGCAACAAGTATAAATGTGAGGGCAAATCTGTTATAGCTTGCCTATTTCGTCACAAAGGGGCTGCATTTAAAAATAGTTTATAGGGTGAAGACAACTGCTGCAGAGATCTTTGTGTGCACCACAATGTTGAGAGGATTATAATCGTGATAAGATCATTCTGGTGGTTAATGCAATTTTGGGAGAAATCTGCGTTTTGCTCACTCAGAGTTTTGATTAGAATGGAGAGTTAATATGTCTGCTGTAAAGCACATTGTGTAACATGGAGATCACAGATTTGTATTTTATATAGATAGGTAACGGCTACTGTTTTTGACACTGACATCATTTTGTTACTCCCAGTTAATAAATTGAAATCTTTCTAATATAGCACAGTGAATTATTAACTGGCATCAAGGAGCTGCATGTCAACATTAGGTCATGGGCTTAGATCCGTATTGTTTTTTTTCTCCATCTGTTGTTATTGTCAGATTACAAAAAAGGGCTCCTCATGGAACAAGCATTTGCAATGCAATAGGTCTCCCATTTACGCGAGACCTATTGCATTGCAAATGGTAGTCATCACGGACAACGGGAGGGAGGGCATGGGGGAGAAGGCACAGACAACGGGCGGGTGGAGGCGAGAAGGCACGAACAACTGGGGTGCGGGCGGGGGAGGGGGGAGAAGGCATGGACAACGAGAGGGAGGGGGGAGTAGAGAAGGCAGTAGGAGAACCTCATTAAAGAAAATAGTGCTCACAGTCTAAATAACAAGTACCGTGTAACAGTCGCCATGGGAGGTGACAAATAAAGAGGAGGCGGTATTAAGGAGGGATTAACAAGCCTATTGATGAATCAGAAGCCAGCATTTAGGACAGAAAATGACACAAGCCAATGGCAAACATGGGCGGAGAGTGGGCGGGGCTTCTATTCGCTACTCGTCTATAATAAGTCTCGCAGCGCATGCGCGCTGGCTCAGGCTTGACCTAATAAAAGACCATATTTAAGAAAAAGTAGTGCGGCACAGCAAGTCACCTTGCTGCACTGTTTCACTGGGAAAGGGCAAGAATGGACCATATTTAAGGCAATACGGCACATTCTTGTACTTTCCCCAGCGCTGATGCACGATGGGCTGCTTAGCGCGAATGTGATGTAAAGTTCAGGACTGGATTGGAGAATGCTTTAGTGTCCAGGTAATGATCCAAATACTCCTTGGTGCCCCCCTTACCATCTCCCTGCTGGATTTGGTATACCTAGACACACCGGAGTAGCCAAACACAGCTCTTTCAAACTTTTCAAATGTTTCCAAAATCCTGGTTACCAATTCTTGCTTGCGGGTGTGAATAAAAGTACTGGCAGTTACAATCAAAAAATAAATATATATATCTCTGGAACCCTCAGGTGGATTTTGTTCATCTTGGACTCATAAAAATATAATCCTGTGTTATACATTTGTGTTGGATTTCTTTTGTGTTCTGAGACTTTCTTATTTTGTTATCTGAAGCTTCTGACTGCTTTGCACAAGTTCCTTTGTTCTAGCCTTCCAGCTCGAAGCCACAGCTAGCCACAGTTGAGCTAGAGGATTTACATATGAGCCTGACCAGACTCAAGACACTTTTTGAGAGTTTTTTGCATGGTAAGGTCACGCACCCATACCATACAATACACCCAAATCCTCAGATGTTTGATAATTAACAGCAATGGCATCATCCATTCTTTTTTCACACACACCCTATAATTACATGGATACTTGACCAGGGCCTCCTACATTCAGACACCAGGAAGCTGCATGACATGAATGTATGTTCCCTGTATTAAATGTCCATGTTTTCAACTTGTCTGTAATCATTCTACCCTCACAGAGTGTCACCAGCTCTGATTGAATCCAATGCTGCAGTCGCCGCTTTCTGAACCCTATTCCATTTGGCTCATTTGAGTCATGGCATGTGTGATGTGCCAGAAAAGTATTGTTTGTTTTACTGAACCAAATGTACATCTACTTTCACAAGTCTCATACTAACCCAGTACAAACATATATATGAGAACAAATTCCAAACAGATTGGGGACATTTTATTTTGAGCTTCCTCTATTCCACCTCAAATCCTTTATCACATTCAAAAAGTCGCTTTGTGATTAGAACACATCGGAACCGGAGCAAGGGGTAGAAATGTGAGTATGAGTCAATTCACTCATAGGGGCCTGTCCTCTGAATAACCTGTGTGTGGATTTATCCTATCCCTTTGAGACTGTGTGTTTCTCCCGTGCTGGACACAATTTGCTTAGTGTGCATCAAAGGGAGGCATCACCCCTTCCTTTTGTCATCTGCTGCACTCTCAGATTCTCTTGGTTTAAACAGTGTAAATTCAACTGCACCTAACACTGGTCCTTCTATACTTAAACAAAGAGCACACGGTGTGTCAATCTGATGAGGTGTCTGTAAACTCAATAGTCCATCGCACAAAGATCACACTGTTATCCATTTCGTAGCAGCATATAGGAGCCTCTAGAGAGTTCCCAGTAAGTGTGCTCTGATAAGATACCTTAGTGTCCTGTGTAGTCCTTATATGTGTATGTTTCAATTATACAACTACTAGTCTATTGCTAATTATTTTGCACATTTTCGTGTCAGACATGACTGGGGGTCATCATTTAGTGGCAATGTGGTTGACTATGCAGCAGATGTGCTGGAGTTCCCTGATCTTAGGTGGATAGGCCCGGTTTAACATATTTCTAGATACATACAACAAATGGCTTTCTTGACGGTGCCTTATGTTAGGTTATGAGTCCTGTAGCCTCCCTCTGTCCTCTTGTGGTTGGTTTCTGGTAAAGCGTCATCAACCATGTCTTCAAGGGTAATCACTGTCACCCGTGGGTCGAATAGTAATCAATTCCATGACTTGCCTCAATATTTTGAAGATGAATGCTTGAGATATAACTGTGGTGTCCCTGGCAACTCTTAGAAGGGGACCAGTGGTATGTTATAATAGTGTGCATAAAAGCTTCATCTCAACTTACATGGTCTGCAGTGCATTTTTCAGAGGGTGATGGGTGCATGTCCTGGCATAATACTGATTTCTTTGGTAGTCAATGTAAAGCCACTCTTAGTGAGTGCAATCATTTAATCTTGGCGTTGTATGAGCCTTCTTTTCAGATATATACTCTTTCAAATGAGATTAAGATCTTCTTGCAAAGTCATTACTTTTCCTATTCATGTGAATATTTGCTGATGGGTGTGAAAGATGTCCATTAATGGAGTTTTTGAGTGCATGCATGTAGATGTTTTGGTGTGCATATATTGCAATTGCATTCATTTAAGGATGCAGTGCTGTCAAGAAGTGGCTTATTAATTTGGGAAGGGGTAGCCTTACCAAATTAAATGCAATACCATGAGACAGTCCCTCTGCTGTTCTTAAGTCAGAGTGGAAGAGAGTACAACTCCTACCACAGAGCCATATTTCTCTTTGTGTGACAGGAGATCGGGCTGGGGCTCACTCTCCTCCTCTGTGTCAACCATCCGTCACCATTAGTATAGTTATGTCCACCGTATCATATTGCAGTTTTATGTGGTTGATATTTAGGACCCTCAAGGGGTCTCTAAGTGTGGCAAAATCCATAAGGTCACAGCCTTATTTTCCAGCACACTACAGGACCTGGTCCACTTATCTGAAATAGGCCCGTCTCCTTCACATTCTAGTCAGGCTGGTGCTCCAACATAGTCATCTTTTGATCACACCACATTTTGATCAGCTCTTGACTTGTCCTATTGGTGACCTTCTTCATCTATTGAGTTGTTTGGATCTTACCCCTGGCACATAGTCAACAGCATCATTGGTGGGTTTTCTGAGATGTTTCTCCCACCCATCTTTCACATGACTCAACGGGATGCCCACACAGAAGCTCAAAGGGACTAAAGCCTACTCCCTTATTTGGTATCATCCTGTAGGAAATTAACAGGCATGGACACAGGATGTCCTACTTAAGCATGTGGGGCTTCTGTAGGCCAATGATTATGTCCTTCAGATTAATGTTGATCCTTTTGACAAGCGCATTGGTCTGGAGGTCACAATCATTAAACTTAAGAGTAACCTCACACTCATCCCACATAGACATCATGTATGCTGACATGAAGGTTATCTCCTATCATAGACAACCTCCTTGGAGTACCCCACTCAAGCAAAGATATTCAGCAGTGTGCTGGCCACCCTGGGTGCATTCACTGTCCTCAAAGGTATGTCCTCAGGATACTGGGTGACATAATTCATGACTACCAGGATGAAGCTTTTCACGGAGGCTGTTGAGGGTTCAGGGATCCCATCATATCCACACATATTCTTTCAAATGATGAGCCCACCATCAACAGTGGAAGTAGGTAAGCCTTGCATTGTCCTCCTGCCTTGCCACTGGCCTGACAGGTCATTCAGGAATGAGAGAATGCATTGACTTTAATGTCTATCTGGAGCCAGTAACACTGAGTGGCCAACCTCTACAAGGTTTTAGTCTGCCTCAGATGTCCATCCAAGAGGATGTTGTGAGCCTGAGCCACACCATGTAGGAAGACCCTGTAGCACTGGGACAGTATCAGGTTCTTAGCTGCTACATGCTTAGGGTCCCTAGCCTTACATTGCAAGACATGCTCTTCACAGTAGATCCTGTGGGACCCACTGGTGTCTCAATTGACCCTTGTGTCAGATGTTAGAGAGGCTCTTCAAGAGTGACACAGCCCATCTGCTCCTTGTAAAGGTCTGCCTAAGAGGATCTTTCTGCAGCATGGAACCCAGCTAGCTCAGGTAGGTCTCCCAGAACAGACACATCCTATCCACCTGGATCCCACGCATCTCCTCAGTTTTAGAGCTCCATCTAGACTGTGGGAATTTATGAGACTGGTTTCCTGTGTCTTATGCCCCTTTTCTTTCTAGTGGGAACATAATCCACTCTTTCATGCTCCAGGATCCACTGACTCCCTTGGAGGACTGCTTTAACCCTTGTGGTCAGAAACATCCATTCAGATAATCCAAACATTGGACATTGGATTTAGTATGTACCTCCTTCCAGACAGATTTTTCAAATCCTTTATAGCAGACAGTCAACAGGAATGGCAGGGTTTACTGCACCTTTCCATGAATCACTGAGCCTACCAATTTAAGGGAAACCATTGCTACCAGATGTTAACTGACCGGAGTGTCAGCATTCAGCATATGGTAGCACACATGAGGAAGGATCTTCTCTGGAGACAGTGAGCTAACACCTGACAGTAGCTATGCTAGCTCCTATGTTTCTCACAGACTTCACCCTATTCCTATTGATGGATGGCCACTGCCTGTAGTTTTTGCTGTTGGTATGCATGACAGCCATGACTTCAACTTCTATCCATCTCTGTCCCAACTTGGCCAACTTCCAGGGCGTGCCTTAGACTAGGAATCACTCTAGACTCCCCAGCTTCTTAGGGCAAGCTTAGTCCTCTCTCTTGTACCCTGCAAAGCACCAACATTTTATGTGTGGGTATGAAGTCTTCTTACCTTATACATACTGACGTCTGCCAAGAAATGGATTGGGACCCCTCTCTTTGTTGTGATTTTAAGGCATTTTAGAAAACCACTTTTTACTATCCTTTCTCCACTTTCTTCAGCTGCTGGGGCCCGTACCACTCTTTTTGTCATTCCCTAGATATCTTCTTTAAAATTGTGGTGCAGAGCCAAAGGTCAACCCCATTCCCAGCTCCTTGAGATCAGTTAGCTTCAAATCTATCAAAGGTTGCTGCCACTTTGTAAAACAAAGACTTAAAATGTGCTCTTGCATAAATATTTTATGTGACACAAACCACTTGGCAATATTCTCCCCAACAATATAGCTGGCAGACTATCCTTAGGAACACTATAGTGTCAACGACCCCTCCTGCATATCCCCCAGTTGCTGCCACTGTACTCATTGGACTCAGGTGCTTTCTTCAAGTCCATCTTGCTCCGACTCCTTTCTCAAGCCAGTTTAGACTTCCAATTCTCCAAGGCCTATCACCTTTACTTCAGTAGCAGCATTATTGATGACTGCTTGACTTATGCAGCAGCCTGGGCTGCATTTTCTTCCTTCTCCTCTGCTGCTAGCTACAAGTCATCAACTGTAACAGCCGCCTCATTCTTCTCTAAAGCCTGGATTGCCTATTTCTTCTCCACAGAGATGGCAGCCCTTTTCTCCTCCAGGGCAAGAGAAGCCTATCGCAATTTCAGGTCTCTTTCAGCTTCCTTGTCCTCAAATACCTATCTGTGATCCTGCAACTCTGAGGACTCACTACTCCCAGGCCAGGGCATTAAAGCCTCAGCTTTGAGGTAAATCCTTGCTCTGTAGTGGTGCCTCTTCAATTTCTTTATTCTACTTGCTCCTTCTCATTGTCCCCTGCTTAGTGGGCCTCTTCTTAGACGCTGAAGGCTTTCTCCCAGTTCTCCTTCTTAGACTCTGCCCTTAATTCCAGCCACCTTTATTTGCATATGGCCACCTTTTCCACCAATGGTAGGCCAGCCAGGGTAACCAGGTGAAAGTTACGGTCCCAAAAATCAAGATGCAAAAATGTGATGAGAAATGAAAAAAACTGAAATATGACTTAATCAAAAGTGAACTGAGAACAGTTATTGCCAATTAAAAATGAAAAAAAATATTTTTTAGTTTCAGAAAAATGCTATTACATTATCATAAAGACAGAACCATTGTTTAGAGGAATAGAGTAGTTTATAATGAGTTAATATTCAGTCAATGATTGTTGAGTATGGCTGAAGAAAAACAAAAATTGACTCCAAATCCGAAATTGGACTTTTCATTTCTAAACTGTTAAAACTGAACGGAAACTGTTGGACGAAGTCCTATCCCACTGCTGGGCAATGTCAGAAAGTTAATTCATAATTTGGAAAGGGGGGCCTTTACCAACTAAATAAACACACCCTGGTTAGGTCTCAACAGAAGTCTTTGCAAAACTCTGTTTTGTCCATGAAAACTATGGCACAAGCAGCAGGCAACTCCCCATAGGAATGTGTGTTAAGGTCATGCAGTTGTCAGGAATCTCAGACAGGGGAAGAGAACACAGCATATAACCCCCTTTCCCAGTAGCCACAGATTCCAAGGATGTAGTATGTACCTATAATATACTAGAAGAGATACAGCAAAGGGGACAAAAGGGAACAACCAAGTAAAGCAAGGGAAATACAGCAGTATATGATGAGATGCTCCCGAACCAGGAAACATGTTCAGGAGATGGTAAAATGGTTCATGAATAAAGAAATAATGCAATTACCACAGAAAGGGCATCTGAATATAATTTTCCTCCTCCAGGGCATGGACACTGCTGGCCCAGATGAAGTGAAGCAGACTGTCCCCCCTGGAATCAGTTGGTAACGATAATAAACTGTAATAAAACACAAACCACAAAAACAGCAAACGTGATCAAGGAAGTAGCCGGTGTTGGACTCTCTTCCTGCCCAGTAATGGGGCCTATTGGGGAAGACGGGGGCAGCACAGACGGCGGACACCAGGTTTGTGTGGAAAAGGCTGCTTTATTGAAACAGGTGCACATCACAAAACAACCTTGGCCTTAGCCTTACAAAACTACTACCTCACTATACAAAGATAATCCTATGGTAATGTACACCCTACCCCTAAGATATCCCTCCTCCCTTCATAACAACTTAATACATCAGTATTGTTTATGATCCAGGGCTGGTCAAATGTAACTGAGGCCTCCTAAAAATCTTTCTCTCTTTCCTACATCTATTAACGTCTTAGCCCATTAAACCTCCTAGCTAACCTTACACTTCCTGTCTTGTCCAGTGGTAAACCTGACAACTCATTCCCTTTTGATCTGATCTGACTCTGCCAATAACTATAAACTTCAGTACACCATGGCAACTTGCCAACTGCCTATGCACCTGCTTCAAGAGGCAACCAATCTAAACAGCATAAACCCTTTGCACACCTGTGATCAATGAAAGTGTACCAACAATGAGAAGAAAAATATAAGCCCTCCTAAACCCCATAAAATTAGGGCGGGAGGGTGGGGCAAAAATCTGCTACCAGTTAACAGCCACAGTGTCACCAGACAAAATGGTGGCTGGTACCACAAAATGCCCAATTTTATAACCTGGGGCTACAAAGTGGCCCAAAAATAGCCCAAACCCGAGCAGTTGTCAGACTGCTCCACTTCCCCAAATTACCCATTGGGCAGACCTCCTTCTGGTTGACTGCCCTCCAAATCCCCATTGTGGAAGAGGAGAGCAGCAGAGACCATTGCCACCAGGTTTATGTGGAAAATGCTGCTTTCTTGAAACAGGTGCACATCACAAAACAACCTTGGCCATAGCTTACGAAACTACAACCTCACTATACAAAGATATTCATATGCTACTCTACACCCCCAAGAAACCTCCCCCCTTCATAACAACTTAATACATTAATATTGGATATGATCCAGGACTGGTCAAATGTCACTGAGACCTCCAAAGAACCTTTCCCTCTTTCCTATATCTATTAACGTCTTAGTCCATAAAATGTCTTACCTAACCTTAAACCTCCGGTCTCGCCCAGTTGCGAACCTGCCTACCCCTTGCAGCCTGAACTGCTGCTGCCAACAACTATAAACTTCAGTAAACCATGGCAATTTCTCTACTAACTGCCACCCTAAAAAAGGAAGGAGACCGTGCCAACCCTGTACACCCTGTTTTCTGCCCCCAATGCCAGACCACTAACGTTCTGCTCTTTTTTTACTTACTTGATGTTAAGCACATCAGCCAACAACAGCTTAATCTGCAATAGATAAGGCTCCTGTTCAATGAATGACAAATGCATGCCATCTGCACGGAAAAATTCCACGTCATCACGCCAGAGGTTTGAATGATCAATCGTACTTATACTGAGGTACCTACAAAAGAAACACATTTCCTTATTCAGCTTCCTACTAGCTCTATCTATGACTGCTGGCTTGACTGCCCCTGCCACACTCTCCTAGGTGCGAACTCGATCCATATCACATTGCATCTGGCCCACTACCTGTGAATCTCCTTCAAATCTGCCTTCATGCATTTTATCAAGGCTAACACCTTTGGACGACTAAATCGTTTTCTCCTAAGTAGATCTAAAGCAGATATGGAAATTTTTCCCTTACCATAAGTCTGTTCAAACAAGGAAGAAGCTCTCTCCATCTCATCCCACCTCTTTTGCATTACAAACTAATATCATGCATGTCAGCACTAAAACCTAAATTGACCCCATGTCCTGTGGATCTTACGTGCCACTCTGCCCACTTAACCCCTTCCCTGCAGGGGTAATTCCCCCACGGGTGCGGGTGGGCGGGGGGGTGAGCGCGGCGCCGCGGTGCTCGTGACAAGACCAGCTCGTCATGAGTCACAGTGAAGCTGTGCTCATGACGAGCTGGTCTCGTCACAACTCCGCCCACTCATTAATTCTCCCGCACAGGTGGGGAATTAATCCCGCGTGGGCGGCGCGCAGCCGTTATGACGAGACCAGCTCGTCATGAGCACAGCTCCACTGTGACTCATGACGAGCTGGTCTCGTCATGAGCACCGAAGCGGTTAAGGAAGAACTGGCCCACAATCCATATCTTTCAAAGGTGCAGCTTGAGGCCAGGGAACGGGACCTGAAACAGAAACAAAAGTTGACCACCTGCCCTATTAAATTAGCCACACCCCTCCCACCCTGAAAATATCTCCTAAAATATTTGGACGACTACTTACCCAACTCTATGATGCATCCCTGCACCCAGCCCCATCTACCCACTTCCCTGACCATACCTATTAAAAAACAGAGCATGCATAAGCCAGTTGCATCGAAACCGACCATCTCCAATGCCTTACACATGATTGCCAACAATTGAAAAGGTGTAACTGGCTTTCCGTCCTCGTGCTGGAAAATCCTCTCCCTCCTAGACACTACCCAGGGACGAATGGCTTCCCCACAGCAAACCGGGCAGTGCCTGGCCTCCGGATTCCGACTAAGAAAAATAGTCCTACCCTCAGTCCCTTGATCTCTTTTAGACTTGCATTTCCAAATCTTTAGTCCTTCCTCCTGCTGCCTGACCTCCCATATAACCCCTGGATTCTCTACCTTCCAGTAGTTCAGAAACCTGGAATGCACCAAAGAACATCCATAAGGGCATAAGGGCTGAGAAAAGCGCAAACTCATTACCCACTCTGCAGACTCTTGAAAGGACACTAATTACTGCACTGAGAATATTCAAAGTCAGTGGTCTCCATTTTGGGATACGCCACCCATTTCCCCTGGCCTAGCCTTCTAAAATCCTCTTACCCAGCTCGCCAGCTGACGGAGCATAACCACAAAAACGCTTGCCCATAAATGCAATGCCTGCCAATTTAGCAGAAATAGTCACTGTTGACTGTCCTTTTTCTGTAAGGTAGATTATAAATAGAAGTACATCTTCTGTCCTATTCCAACCCTCTGGCCTCCTGGCTAAACTCGCTAGGAATTCAGACAAGACCTGGTCATAAGCTGTCCTTATCGATATAGCTAAAGAACCTTCTACCAGCTGAAGCATCCTCTCTCTCATACTGACCAGAGGTCCTGCTGCATCGGTGTCCAGACTTTGTCCACTTTCGTGGCCAGCCAATGGATTCTCTCCCACTGTGAAAGAGACAAAGCATACGCAATGTTATTGTACACACCCGGCACGTGTCTGGACCTAAAAATAATATCTAGGTGTAGGTATTTAAAAAAAAAAAACTCAGAAACTTCAACAGCTCTGCGTCCCTTGCTGATTGCCTATTCACCACCTACACTACTGACATGTTGTCAACTCTCTTGTGAGACTACTGGTTACCCCACAGCGCCAAGACTACCACCACAGGAAAGAATTTCAGAAATGCAATGCTGCAGGCACCCTACTTCCACTGCCGGGGCCATTCCTCGGCACACCAATGCCAGTACCAGAAAAGGCCAAAACCTGAACCTCCCTGCAGCATCTGAAAGTATCTGATTGTCCCAGTTCATGTCAGTCAATACTGCTATGGGAATCCCATTAAAGGCCTGCAGGAAGGACATCCGCAAGTCCTCTTTTACCCCTGCTGAGAGCCTGATACGATGATGTGGCAAAGGCACTCCTGGAAATGACATGCCCAACCTTCTACAGAATGCCCTCCCTGCTCTCACCAGTCTGCAGGCAAAGCTTAAGTGGCCCAACAGGGCCTTGACCTCCTCTACTGTGAATTTCGCTTTACTTAACATTGCATTCAAAAGCTATAGCATTTTATGATTTTTCTCTTCCAGTAACCGGGCTTTCATAGCCCGTGAGTCTTTTTCAGTACCCTGAAAAGACAGCACCATGCTGGGACCAATTGTCTTCTCCGGTGCCAAAATCACACCTATGTCACCCATGAGCTCCTGGAAACTTACCAGCACATGCTGGCAGTCCATGGAACTGAGTCGTCCAACAAAAAAGAAATTGTTCAAGTAGTGTGTTATGAAATCATTACTTGTGCACCATGTGAAAATTCATTGCAAAAACGTGCTGAAGCACTCAAACAGGGAACAGGCAAATGAACAGCCCAATGGCAGTGATTTATCCACGGACCACTTGTACTCGAATTGTATGCCCAATCAGTAGAAGTCAGCAGGGTGTACTGACAGCAAACGGAAGGCCGAATTAATGTCACTCTTGGCTGTAAGCACCCCCTGTCCACTCTCTCTACTAGCTCTAGAGCTACATCCACTGAGGTGTATGTCACTGAAACTTGTTCTGCCAGTATGTAGTCTGACTGACCGTCCTTCTGGCCAAGAGAGATGTTGAATCAGCCTAAACTGTCCTTGCTCATTCTTGATGGCTACATTGATTGGAGACACTATGAGGTGTTTCATTGGCCAATCCACGAAAGGACCCGTCATCCTGCTTTCCCAAATCTCTTTGAGCAATATGTCTCTAACAGTGTGTCTGTGCTCACTTGCTGACTTCAAATTGGCCGCACAGCAGCACACCCTTGGGCCCTCATAGTCCAGATGGAAACCCCACTTGAAACCATTAATAGTAGCTCTGCATCCTAAGTCCAATCATAATGTGAGAGCCATTATTCCAATCCGTCCAGCTTAATAGACATACAAGCCTTTTCCTGCAGTACCCTGTCTCCCTCTCCCTGCTTCATAGTTATTTCCCTGACCATGCTGCTGTCCTCCTGGAGCCCTGTGTTGCTGTCCCCCTGTCGCCTCCTGCAGGTGCCTATACACTCTTGACTCAACTGACCCACTCCCCAAAAGCAGTTAACCAAAGGGTGTTGGCCGGCACATTTAGAACACTTGCGCCATAACTTACAGAATTCCCTCATTCAAACCCCTTTATTGTAGTCCCAACATGCCCTAAAGTTGCCAGTCTGTCTCTTGCCTATAACACCCACCCCTCCCCGGGTGGGGCGGCCCTGAAAGGGCTGGCACACAACCGGTAACACACTGGCAGTAAATATAGCCTTGACAAACTTGGCCAGACCCATTGTGTGCTACCAAAAGTCTGTGTCTAGCTCACCCCATTGAGTCTTTGGGTCAACCGTTATGCGGGCCCTGAATTCCTCATCATACTGAGCCCAAGCGTAGCTTCCATAATTTAGCTAGGCATTTCTAATGACATCCATGTACTTAAAGAGTGCTACTGACCTCTCAGGGTACTTCTTGCAGAACACTCTCGCATGCATAAGGAAAGCACCCTTCCAATTCTATATTGTCACCGGCACCTTTAGCTGTGTGGACAGTTCTAATTCCTCTTCTTTGGAACCCTCCTTAGACCTCAGCTCTCCATGAAGTAAATTCGACATTTCAATGTATTCACCCTTCCATATCCTCTCCTTGGTTGCCAGGATGAGGTGAGCCCCTAAAGGTTTGGAATTCCCCATATAAGATAGCTTTTTGAATTTAATTCACTTGCTTTCTAATTTCTATGTTGTCAACCTGTCTCCAGTTTTCTCCTATCCGGGTTCCAAACCAGCGCTCTTGTCCACCGCTGAGTTGGAGGACCCAGGCTGCCCCTGACCTGATTCCGCTGTGCCTTTTACCTCTTGTTTGCACCCTCTTTTCTGTGTGAGTGAACATTTTGCACCTGAAACATGTTCATCAGTGCCCATGCCATTGTCTTCCACATATAGACCTTTACGGAGGCGGGCATCCTGCACTCCCGAGGCTCCTATGCCTCAATGCCCATTGACACCATACAAGTGGGGTATAACCCACTCCGTAGTATCTTACCTGGCACCAAGACAGATGCTTGCTCAGGGGACCATGGCTTCACCATGCTTTCCTGTCACTAGGTTCTGTCTCTTGCTCTGTGTTGTGCACCTGTGTCCTGTAAAACACTTTTGGCATAACGGTTAGAATAGCCCCCCCAATCCCTCCTGCCACCAGATAGATTCTTCTGACTGAACTTTGTCCTCTTCCCTCAACTCCCCTTCCTCTAAACTCTCTACGTCATAATCAAGGGCAGATTGTTCCCCAACGTTAGCACCACTTGCTTCCTGGACCCCTTTGCCCGCCCAACTGAGTGATCGTGTGCCCAATTGTTCTGTTGTTTCAGAAACCAGCCTGCATGGGTGACCGTACCTCCCCTTCCCACCACTCCACCATTGCAGGACAGGCTGTCGTGTGTGAACCGGCACTGGAGGTTGATCTAAAACCTTCCGCATGGTACACCACTGAGGCCACACTTGACCTTCTTGGGGCAGTGATCGTGATGTTCCTCGCCGATATCCAGCTAGCAGCACGGGGCCATGCCTTCTCTTCACCTTGGGCTCTAGCAGCCACACCAAGCTCTCCTGAGTCAGCCTTCTGTATCAAGCTTCGACCTGTAGGAAAGAGGAACAGACGCCTGGTGGGCTGGTAAAACTACTAGACTGCTACGTCTTCTTGAGCGCACCCTGTTTGCTAGGTCACTGAACAAGTCACGCTCCTCCAGAGCACTTGCCCAGGCCCCTGAGGCTAAAAAGCTCTGGGAATCAAGCCTCTCCTTTGCTCACCCCCTATTTTGGCTTCCAAACCCAGCATGGTTCGCCCTACTGTAAACCTTCACAGGGGGCCTCACTGCCATGGAACCTGACATGCTCCCACCCTGGGGCTGAAAACACGCCATCTTGTCATCAATTTGGCCCTCCCCCTCTTCATCACTCCAGTCCAGAAAAGCTAGTGCTACTGCCAAGGTTGGGACCTTGCTGATAGTGCCCCACCCGGATCATATTCGGAGCCTTCTGATGAGTCGATTGGGCCCCCTGCTGTGAAATCCTTCACTGAGCGGTCTCCCCTCTCTCATCAGCCCAGGGCTCCTTCACCCCCTGTGGAACTTCCTCCAGTCAACTGGTGCTACCACAATTGATCTAATTCCACCTCCTGTCCTGCCTCGGGCTGGTACCTGCTTCTTGCACCATATCCAAGTATTCTCCTTCCTCCTCTACTAATTGCCAATACACTTCCCTAAAATCCACAATTTCAGGCCTATCAGCAAAGTTCTCAGTCATAACATCTAAATCAGCCCCTTGTGGCCCCCTCAGTCTCTCCCACCTAACTGGTGCCCCGTAATTGCGGGGAAAGCTGTTCCCGTCCGTGTCTTGCAGATCCCAGCTTCCCCCGCCTTTTTGCGAGGCAGCACGCATTCCCTGTGAACGAGAGAGGCCCCGCCTGCTCACCTGCGAATGTGACTGGTGCGCTGGAGTCCGGCGCAGCAATGAGCAAGCAAACACCACGGCCATGACCCTCCCGCTGCTTTCCGGACCGGGCGACCACTGGATTGAGGAACCCCCTCAGCTAACAAATCGAGGCACCTGGCCTCTGCCAACAGCTTCACCACTTGGGCCACACCAGGTCTTCTTGTGAGACGCTTGACACACTCATAATCAGTGACTTAACTTTATAAACTGTTGATAGCGTACAAACTATACTAACCTTACAACCAACGCTCACCAAAGCCAATCTAAATACTAGGTTACAAAAATCGTCAATGATGTACCAGCAACCGTGTCAACAGTCAAAATGGTGACTGGTACCACAAAATGCCCGATTTTATACCCTTGGGCTACGAAAAATAGCCCAAACCTCGAGCAGTTGTCAGACTGCTCCACTTCCCAAATTACACGGGGGCAGACCTCTTGCTGCTCGGCAGTCCCAAAATCCCCATTGAGTCGGTGCATGTTGTCATCCCAGAAAGATACCCTTGACTAATGCTGTGTGTAATAGTTAGCGCTCCAGTGCCTAGAGCGCTGGAGCGGACGTTCCCACCACATCCGCCGGCCAGGCGTGGCCGGCGGGGATCGAATATAGGGAAGGCGCTCGCTCGGGGGCGGCACTTCCAACAGTACCAGCGTGTCGCGCGCATGTGTCCAGCGCAGCGGGCAGCAACACGCGCACAGCAGGTGACCCGTGATGGGTCACTACATTGGCGACGAGGAGGGCCGAGACCCTCGCTTGCATCACCATCGGGGCCGACGCGGACGCCCCGATCAGCAGCCTCCGCGACCCACGAGACAACTATCAGCCTGCCACCAGACGCACGCGGAAGGGTGAGTCAGCCCCCGCAGTACAGCGTCCCCGGGCAACAAAGCGCTGCAGTGCGCTGCAGTGTGCTGCACTGCGCTCCTGCTACCAGTGCCTGCCTCCTGCTCTCCAGACAACGCCCCAGAGTGCCACAGCGCCGCAGCGCGCTGCCACGTGTCTTCTGAGGCCTGCCCGCTCCAGACACCATAGCGACACCGCGCTTTCACGCGCCGTCCAAGGCCTACGCGTGGGGTGACCCCAACACCGCCAGGCATATGCAGCAGGACCACTGGCCTACCTGACACGTGGGTTTAGCGCTCCGCGCCCTCCGCAGGCCACCTCTGCGCAGACGCGCCTGCCGTTTTCCTCTCACCACGTGCTACGGGTGGGCGCCAGGAGGCCTAGCACGCGACTTGTATCGCCCGACAGCCACGACGGACGTCCAAAGCTTCCAGTCCCTACAGCTCCAGCCTCTGCTAAGAACCGACTATGGGTGACGAGAACCGCGCCCCTGCCCCTATCCACATCCCCTTTCAGCACGCGGCCTCCGGTGTGCTGCCGCCGTTCAGCGAGTTGGAGGACCCTGCGACGGCGTCCCCCCGCTGGAGGGTGTGGATTGAGCGCCTCAACAACTACTTTGTTGCTACCAGGGAGGCGGATGGCGCAATCAAACGGTCCCTCCTCCTCCACTATGCGGGGGACGAGATTTTCAAACTCTTCAAGCACCTGCCTGACACAGGAGCCGCGACGGACTACGAAGCGGCGGTGGCCGCGCTGGATGCCCATTTCGATCCACAGCTCAACCCGGATTTCGAGCGTTTCAAGTTGCGCCAAGCGCGCCAAAGGGAAGGAGAATCCATAGACGCATTCTACGCCCGCCTACGTGAGCTCGCCAGCACCTGCACAGAGGATGACCAGCCCAAGGAGATCAGGGCCCAACTCATCCAGGGGTGCAGAGACAAAACACTGAGAGGCCTCATTCTACGCCAACCAAGGATAGCGCTGGAGGACATACTCATCCTAGCACGTTCCCATGACCTGTCAGCGGCGAGGGCGAATGAGATGGACCAGGCCCTCATCAAACCGATGGGGCGCTCTGAGATCAAGGTCGAGAGGGCGGACGCCATCAGGACAAAAACCAGGACAGAGTTTCCCCGGAAGCCGAAACCAGAGGCGCCCAAGTCACGGTGCGGCTACTGTGGCCACGAGTCCCATGCAGCGAAGGACTGTCCGGCACAAGGGAAGACATGCACAAACTGTGGGATCCCAAACCACTTTGCCGCCGTATGCCGTGGGAGACGCCGAGGGCGTGACGCCAGAGGCCCGAAACCGCCATCTTGAGCAATCCGCCACTTATCTGTGATGGAGGCAACCACACCGGAAGAGGCACCGAGACCAAGTCGCCGATACCAGAGACCAGCTGACTCGTCATCAGAAAACGAAGAAGAAGAAATATACCTCATATCATTTGCGCAAGAGCTCAAGCGACGCCGCAGACCTCAGCCAACCTGTGTGGTCCGAATCGCCAGCTCCGAGGTAAAGGCGATCATCGACACGGGGGCGTCAGTGAACGTGATGGGCCTCCAGCAGTATCGACGCTTACGACCGTGCCCTCCCATCACCCCCTCACGGACTCGGATATATGCATATGGGGCACACACGCCACTGCCACTAAAGGGGAAGATATCTGTCCCGATCAGAACGGAAGACCGAGAAGTCACTGCTACCATTCACGTAATTGACAGGGAAGCGGATACGCTACTGAGCAGCCACACGGCGGAGGACCTGGGACTAGTCTCGTTCGCCAGAAGCGTCCAGGCGCACCAAGTGGACGAACTGCTCGAGCAATTCCCGGAACTCTTCCGAGGCCTAGGCTGCATCAAGTGCGACCCCATCAAGCTGCACATCGATAAGGCAGTCGCCCCAGTGGCCCAACGACATCGGAGGGTACCGTTCCACCTAAGGCCACTGGTGGAGAAGGAGCTGGAGCTCCTTGAAGCACAAGGGGTAATCGAGAAGGTATCCAGGCCGACTCCCTGGGTGTCCCCGCTAGTCATCGCGGAGAAGCCGAAGCAGTCAGGCGCCATACGCCTGTGCATCGATATGAGGCTGCCAAACAAGGCCATCAAGCGGGAACGCCATATTACGCCGACGATGGACGACATCATAGCCGATGTCAATGGGTCAAGGTGGTTCTCCAAGATCGACCTCAACACCTGCTATCACCAACTGCCGCTGTCAAAAGAAAGCAGATACATCACGACTTTCAGTACCCAAGGCTGAACTTTGGAATATCCTCGGCGGCCGAGGTATTCCAGTACACGATCAGAGAGATGTTATCTGGCCTGCCTGGCGTGCTTAACGTCAGCGACGATATCTTGATCCACTCGGCGACAGCTGCTGATCACCATAAGCACCTCCGGAGCACGCTAAAGCGCCTAAGCGAACATGGGGCAACGCTCCATAAGGACAAGTGTCAGTTCTTCCAGCCCTCCCTGGAGTTCTTTGGGTACGTGTTCAACCAAGAAGGCATCCAAGTAGACCCGAGGAAGTCGCAGGCCATCAAGAACGCACCCGCCCCGACGACGCCCATGGAAGTGCGGAGCTTCCTCGGGATGGCCACCGATTGCGGGAGGTTCATCCCTGACCTGGCGACCCGAGCAGAACCTCTCAGGGCACTCACCCGGACCGACAACCCGTGGAAGTGGGGTCAACAGGAAGAAGAGGCGTTCCAAGGAATAAAAGATGCCCTCCTGGGGGAAGCAACGCTGGCCTATTTCGACCCCGCAAAGCGGACAGAGGTCCTCGTCGACGCAAGCCCGGTAGGGCTTGGAGCAATCCTAGCCCAAGAGCAAGAACCCGGCAGATGGGCAGCATTGTCGTTCGCCAGCAGGTCCCTGACGCCTACTGAAACAAGATACGCACAAATAGAGCGGGAGGCGCTTGCCATCAAATGGGCCTGTAGCCATTTTCACCTGTACCTGACAGGACAGCCTTTTACCATGGTCACTGACCACCAACCCCTCGTACCGCTCTTCAAAGGGTCTGCTCCCCACCCTCCGCCGCAAATTGAACGGTTGGCTGCAACTACAGTCGTATGAGATGGATGTCATATACCGGCCCGGGGCAAAGAACCCGGCGGACTTCCTCTCCCGTCATCCGACGCAACAGACGCACGAAAGTGATGATGAAGCAGCCGAGCAGTATCTCAACATGGTGTCCACAGCTGCATGCCCGCGGGCCATGACCCTAGAGGAAATCAAAGACGCTGCTCCGGACGACAGTATATACAGTCGCACCCTACACGCCGTTCAGACAGGATCGTGGAAGGATTACCTACACCAGGCGAATGCCTGGAACCAGGAAGACAGGGAAGGATTAACAAAGATGTGGCGGGTGAGGAGCGAACTCAGTGCCACAGGAGATGGCCTCCTGCTGAGGGGACCCCGGCTGGTCATACCCCGAGCGTTGAGAGACCGAGCAACACGACTCGCCCACGGAGGCCATCAAGGGGCCACGAAGATGAAAACGAGGATGCAGGAAAAGGTCTGGTTTCCCGAACTGGAACATATGGTTGACGAGCTCGTCCGCCGCTGCCCGTCCTGCCAACTTACCAGCGCACCGACACGGCCGCTCCCGGTCATCACAGAGGAGGCGTGCGAAGAGCCGTGGTCCAAAGTGAGCATAGACTTCGGAAGTTTTCCAGACGGACGACACACCTTGGTGCTCGTGGATGCGTTTTCCAAGTACCCCGTCGTGGAAATAGTGGCCTCAACCGCGTTCACCCATGTGCGCCCCAGCCTAGAAAAGGCATTCGCCATGTTCGGACTCCCACAAGAAATTCGGAGCGATAACGGACCGCCATTCCAAGGATCGGAGTTCGCCACGTTTTTGCAACAACCGGGAATACACCACCGGAAGATCACGCCTCAATGGCCTCAGGCCAACGGCGACGTGGAGAGGTTCATGCGGACACTGAATAAAAATTTCCGCATCGCCACGCTGGAACAGGCCGACTTGGAAAGGCGACTTCACAAATTCCTCAGGGAGTATCGGAGCACCCCCCACTGCACCACGCAACGAAGCCCATGGTCGCTGATGCTGCAAGGCCCGAGGAGAGACCTGATGCCAACTTGCCGTGGGTGGGCACCTCCACCTCTGGACGTCCAAGCAACCCAAGCCCGGCGAGAACACCGGAACAACCAAGCGAGCACCAGACGCCGCGCCACGCCGCGAAGCCTGCGGCCTGGAGCGACCGTCCTCCTCAAAGACCGACGGCCCGGAGGGAAGTTCAAGACTCACTACGAACCAGGCACCTGGACAGTGGTAGCCAACCGTGGGACCATGGTAACAGCAAGCAAAGGAGGGGAGAACGTGTCGAGGAACATCTCGTGGTTCAAAGAGGTCCCCGCCAGACCAGCAAGGGGGGAGGAGACCAGACCCCCGACGACGCTGCTCGTCGGGCCTCCAGAGACGCCAGAAAGCGAGCCAAGGAACGATCCAGGCGCAGAGGAACCCGGCGCTAATGCCTCGCCAGGTTATCGCACCCCTACTGCTGAAGGCGACAATCCAGAGGAGGGGCGCGGAAGGCACCGAACTCAGAGGTATGACCTGCGGCCCAATCCTCGCCCTAGCCAACGTTTGCGAGACTTCGCATGTTGAGGACTGTACTCTCAGATGGTGAAGAAAGTATCCGGAGCAGATCCGGGCACCGGCAAAGGACTGTGTGAACTCTTACATGTTATGCAAAGTTTGTGTTTTCAAAAACCGAGTTGGGAAGGAAGGTAATAGTTAGCGCTCCAGTGCCTAGAGCGCTGGAGCGGATGTTCCCACCGCATCCGCCGGCCAGGCGTGGCCGGCGGGGATCGAATAAAGGGAGGGCGCTCGCTCGGGGGCGGCACTTCCAACAGCACCAGCGTGTCGCGCGCATGTGTCCAGCGCAGCGGCCAGCAACACGCGCACAGCAGGTGACCCGTGATGGGTCACTACACTGTGCAGTGCTTTATATGCTTTGAAGGTGTGTTGAAAAAGTAAATTTTTTTTTTTTTTTAAACAGGACAAGTTTTTATAAGAACTCACGTCACACAGAGCGGTGGCCATCTTGGAGGAAGTCGAGGTACTTAAAGCACATCAAATGCCAACTGCCCTGCTTGCTATCCAGACTATTGAAGGAACAGGATTGTTTGCTCGACCAGCACATCACATCTTATCTTACCTGTTTCTGTCCAATAAGGCGGACCTCAGCGAACTGTTGAGGAGAAAAGGAACAGTGAGTTAGTGAGACGCTAGAACAATATTATAAAACAAGGTAAGGTGTCAGCCCCTAAGTCATCTGTATTTGAATACTTTAGGATACTGTTGAGAGCAATTCCCTTAGAATAATCCTGTTTACAGTGCTCAAAAGGCGTTAAGCTGCAAAACAAAAAGAATCTGATTACCGTTTGAACTCGATAGCCCCACAAGTGAACTAAGTGACAGAGAACATTGCGAAAACATATTGTCATTGATTACGGCAATCATTCTCGTGTGTCTAAGGGAAAGTTCATGACTTTATTGTGCCTCAATGAAAGGATATATTGTTTTAGTGGAATGTGAGGAAGACATTAAACCCCAATATTTTCCTTTTGGAAGAACATCAGCAGTTACATTTTAGAACGGTGATGAGTGAAGTAAACTCGGGAACAAGGTAAACATTTCTATTTATAAAATTAGACCATGACCCATTTTAAATAGAACAGGCAACATAAGAAACTCATGGTAACCTTTGATTGCAAAATAGCTATACTTTATGGTAGAGCATTAACATTTGATTTCCTCTTTTGAAGAGAAAAGAGACACAGAGAAGCAAGAAGTCCACAAGGTGATGGGGAACGGGAGTGTCATGTATGAAGCAGGACAGCAAGGTTTAAGATCAAGTTCAAGAACACTAGTGAGAGGAACAGCTAGGCCATTGGTAGTATACATATCTGACCTATGTTTCATCCTTACAGGACTGAATACTGAGGGGCATGAACAAATGAGTGCAATGCTTGCAGTCTATCAGGTACGGAAGCTGACTGTGAAAAAATTGAAGCAAGGAAAGCCTCAACCTCTTGCAGAATGAAACCGAAGGAGAAGGACGAAGAAGAATTGAGACATGAAAAACAGGATGGACATGCCCATGAGCAGAAAGGGCCAAGTCAACTGCCACAGAATTAACTATGGTAAAATTAAAACGTACCCAAAAATGTAATTTGAACTTGGAATGTGTGTCTGGATGGGAAAGCAAAAGTTAAGAAATCCTTGCAAGACAGTGCTGAGATGCTAGCATGCATCTGCTAAATGTTTGTATTCCATCTTTGCTGCCTTGAAGTGTGAGACAAACTGTTTATGAATGAGATTAATAAAATTCACAAGGGCTGAAATTGAAGGTACAATACTGAGTTGGGGGTAGGGGTGGAACCAAAAAAACTGAAAAATGGAGATCAATACAGAAAGCTGTGCAGAGAGTTCTTAAATACATACCTGGGCAACTAATGCATGCAGTCATCACGCTGTTATTTATGAAAACAATGTGAGTATTATTCTAGTGCTTGATTTACCAGCTCTCTTTGGCCATTAGACTATGGAAGATAACTACTGGATTTCTTGCCTTCAGTGTTCAGGACAGCCAGTAATGCAGTCTAAAATTTGGAGGCAAATTTGGAACCTCAATCAGTAATGATTGCTTGATGTAGAATATGTAACATGACTATTTCTCTCTACAAAAGATCAGCAAGTTTAATGACTATAGAAAGTCTAGGCAGTGTAACAAAATGACCCATTTTAGTAAATGATTCTACCACCACTATGATGACACAGCAGGATTGTGATAGAGGATCCCCACTATAAAAATCAATTGAATTGACAGACCATGGTTATTTGGTTGTAGGAAGGCGTTGTAACTAGGGGTAGACAGAACTCATGGAGTTTCACTACGCAAAGGTCCACGAGTTACCCAAAAACTCTGGGAGAATCCGCGTAGTTCCGCGAGTGGTAGAGTTGTGGTACGTTGCGCTGCTTGCACTGATTCTTAGCCCTGGGAGCTTGTCCAGTAGTAAAATCAGCACAAACAGCACCACATAGTGTGACAGAGGACGCGGCTTCTTTCTGGCGCTTGAGTAGATTTTCTACTTGAGCGGCAGCTTTCTCACCATGAGCAGCAGCTTTCTCACAACGAGCGACAGCTTTCTCAACGCGAGCGGTACCGAACTTTATGACCACCCGCATTGAGAAATCTCTCCGGGATGAGGTTAGCACTTGATTTTCTCACTCGTACTCTCCAACTTACCACTGGCGAGCAACGCGCAAAATAAAAGCTCTGTCATGCAGCAGTTGGCAGTAGAGCGCGGAGTGGGCAAAACCCCACAAACGCTGCCGGAGGAAAGGAGTTTACCACCCACCCCTAGTTGTAACTACCCCATAGGCTTTGTGTGGAGTGATTTGGCTGGAATGAAAGTGACCCAGGATCCGACACAAACTTTTCTATCTTGTTGCATATGGATTCCCCCACAGCAGGGCCTATATTTTTGAATCCTTTGCATTGCACTTGATAGGTGATGCAAGGACAACACAAAGGCTTCAGTAATATTTTCAAAGCCACACAAGGGCAGCTGCCTCTACTGCGTTATATTGTATTACACCTTAGGAGATATTCCTTGGGTGGAGCATGGGTGTTCCCAAGCATCCACCCATGGATTTTGGTGTATTTTCAGATTTACGAAGTCTTACAAACCTGGGAATGAGTCAAAATGCTATGCTTTTCCAAGTGAGGCATAACATAGTAGAAATATCTTTTTTTCTCCTTGTTATTTCCTTTTTCCACATGGGCTGCATTCTTCAGTACACGTAAAAAGTGGAAACTGCCTTTAAGGATTGGTTCTGTTTAGAAAGGTGCCCCGTATGCAATAACATGTTTAAATAATCATAATAATAAGCATAACATGGATGATATTTTCTTCAATGATATACCCACCATTAACTACAACTGTCTTATAGTAGCATAACAATAGCCTCAGCAGCCCATGTGGTACGGGGGACCCCAAGCTTCAGGGGGCTTCCTCCGGCTCTGTGCACGGGAGTCGGGCCCCTGGCCGGAGAGCTGTTTACTACGTCTGGAGGGGCACCTCCCTGTACTTTGCAGGGGGGTCTCACCAGGCTTCGTAATGCCACAGATTCCTACTTCGGATCAAATATCCCACGATATGTATGACATCACAATATTGGCAGTAGTAATATTAATGAATGACAATAGTTTTGACACAATATTAAGGAAGAACACCGCAGGTTCACTGTATGATGCAGCAGAAGTTATATTGCATTGTAATATATTTGTAATATATTGCAGATTTATATGGACCTTACCACTGTTAAAAGACTTTGGGGACAAGTAGTATGGGGGCCAGAATACATTGTAGTGCTGGCTGTAAGTGTTCCGGTTAGTTCTATATATGCAACATATTACAGTTAGTAAATCAATGAGCTGTATGCAATTTGTGGCCTAAAAGAAATGTAACAGTTGTTATTATTGATACAGATACTTTAGTTATGTATTGGTTTTTTTCCTAATTGTGTCCATGTGATCAATGGAAAAGGAGGGAATGTTTAATAGTCTATTGTTTGGTCTTCTCATCAATTGCTCTATTGGATGTCAGTAGTATTGTTAAAGAATGCAGTTATGCATATTTCAGGTCATGTTTATACAGGCTGTGTCAGGGAATCTAATGAGCAGAGCTCTGGATAGTTTAGTTTGAAAGGGAAAGTGATAAAGGACAAAAGAAGACATAGACTGGCATGGATTCAGTTAGTAGTTGTGCGAAATAAGCCTGTTACACAAATATGGTACATATGGTACTGATTCATCTACTGTGTTATGTCAGGGAGTACAAGAAAACATTTTTGTTGATGATTTTATATTTATGATTAAAGAGTGTTATTCTTCAGTTTTTGTAAGTACAGATGTGTAAATACACATTTATGGGTCTCCTCAAATGTGTATGATAAAAGCAAGGCTTCATCCTCATTTCCAGATGTAACCTCATATTCCATCTTTGTCAATGATATGTTAGGTGTTTTTGTCCGGGTCACTGTAATTGTCAAGCATGGTTACGAATATGTGATCCTTCGAGTTTCTTAGTATTACACTAAGGGGGTCATTACGAGGGCCCTCCGCCATCGTGCTGCGGTTTTCGGCCCGCCAGATTACAAAAAGACCGACTGCCACAGTTCCGACAAGCGGTCATTTTCCGACCACGTGTTGCAGCAGCCGCAGAGCCCAGCATTGCGGATATCCCTTTTCGCCAGTTGTTTCGTGGTGGTCAACCCGCCACGAAACGGCAGGCGGAAACGGATTTGGGGGCCCGTAGCGGGCCCTCCTTCATCCCTGGGCCTGGGGCAAGAGCACCGGGGGGCACCTATGGTGCCCCCCTACATTTCCCTGCACCATGTGGCAGGCACCGCATGGTGCCTGCCACGTAGTGTAGGGGAATGTTAAGAGTGCATTTTTAGGATTGCGGCGGGTGCTGCAGCTGGCAGCACCCACCGCAATGTTAAATATGGTAGGTGCGACCGCCGTGGTGGCGGTCGCATTGTAATAGCATATGTGGGACCGCCGCCTTATAGGCGGATGGTCCCCATCCCCGGGACGATGGCGGACGGACAGAAGTCTGTCCGCCATCGTAATCAGGCCCTAAGTCCCTGATTTCTATCAATAGCGAGATCCTTGCTCTGATTTATAATCTGTGGTTCGAATGAGACATAGCCACATTTTCAGCCACCTTCTAAACTCCAGGTGATTTATGTTAGCCTGTATCTGTGTTGGTAGTGAATTCTAGAATTTAGCCAAGAAGGCAATTCAACTGCCAGTTTTCTTCTTCAGTCGAGAAATAATTAGTTGTGGAAGTGTTGCAGGGATTCTGCGGAGTCACAGAACTATGCTTGGGACTATAGAACCATAATAGGCAGGGACTGAGTCATCCTACCACCTTAGTACCCATGAGCTCAGGACCGACTAGCTATAGTGTTTCACTTGTCCACCTACTCACTCACTGAGGAACAACTGATTAGACACCCCAGAACACAAAACTCCCGACCCTTTCAGGAATCGCAGTGACAGGACACACCCTTTCGCTCTCACACTCGTGCTTGTCGACAATAAGTACTGACAGAGACAAAAGAAAAGTTTAAAATGTTTATTTTAACTATCACGCTCTAGTGCAGTATACATGCCACAATAAGTAAAAGGATGCCTAACACAAATACGGTCAGCATAGTAAGTAATCTATAAATCGTAAAGGGAGCTGTCATGATTGTAGACAGGATAGATTAGCCCCCCTTCACTTCTTTAGAAGCAAAGTGATTATTTATCAGAAGATCTCTGGGTGTTGGCATGCACAGATGAAGGTTCTACATCTCAGGTGTAGTCACAAAGTCAACAGCTGCTTTCATGTGTTTGTCTAGATGCAAGAGCCTGACCAGAACAGAATAACAAGGGGCATAGTTGTTTGACCTTGTCAGCGGAGTTCAGGCTAAATCCCAGGAAAGACCAGAACACAAAAAAAACAGCAGGTTTGGTGTGAAAATACAGTGTGGCACAAAGCAAAGAATGTTTACATAGTAATGTGCGCAAAGCAGAGTGCAGCCTGCAACTTGCTCAGGCTAACATAAGGAAAACAATAATGGGCCTGCACAGGACAAGTGACAGAAGCATTCTGGAAAATAGCTTCCTTTTCTGATAGCAAGTTTCATCTGTAAAAACATTAATTCATTACCATTTATTGTCCTGTGCAGTATGCACAGCATATGAACACCTGTATTTAAGGGATAGGCCCATGTTTATACATGGTTTAAAAGTTATTGGTGTAAAGCAAAAGGCATACGTTCTGAACGTGTGTTCTAAAGAAAAGCAACCTGAGCATATTTGATGTATCTTCTGATACAAGAAAATATCAAAGATCCAAAATGGTTGCTAAAAGATAATGTCTATAAAATACCTCCCACAGACCCATCATTAACATAATAAAATTGAGCCAAGTGGTGTAGCTGCTGTGCCAATGGTTCAGGTGTCAGCAGCATTTTTAGTGAGTTTAGCTTTTGGGACAACGTTTTACATATAATATCATTCATATGTCATTTCCAGTTTTTATTGTTGGGGGTGCTTGTGGTAAATAATTTCTATCCAAAAACATTTCAATACATCTACCTGACGATACAAACAATACATTTTAAAGCTTTTTCTATTCCTGCTTTCCCATTACAGTATTTTATAGTTTAGTAGTACTACTATAGTACTAGTCATGTACAAAATGCTATTCACTAACCTACGTACCTCCCCCTCTCCTATCTTTTCTGTGCTGATATCGCCACCCCAATTCATGAGATCTCCAAGTGAGTATGTCTATTTTTTAGTAGTAAATGTAAGAGGGACAAATGGGTGGATAGAGTTTGGGGAAGCAGTAGTAAATGCACACTAGCTCCGACCTGGAGCAAGCTCAGCACCATATATAGCTAACATCCTCCCTTAGAAAATAATGGAGGCAATGACTTGAAATAACACACTAAAGGAAATAATGTCAATTCATTTATTTTGACTTCTTAAAAAATAAAAGCTAAGGCATGCCATGTTAGTGCCATGTTAGTGCTCTATTTCACCATTTAAAAACAATAAACATAAACAATGTACTTCTCCAAGCAGCAGGGTAATAAACCAATGGGAACACAAATCAGCATTACAACATTAAAATATTAAAACATTACTACGGCTTCACAGTATGAATGGCAACAACAATTATACTCAGAATGAGGTCACTTACAAGTATTGCCGCATTTTTTATTGGGATATATATATATATATATATATATATATATATATATATATATATATATATATTTTTATATATATATATATATATATATTCCCATGCGATGACCTCCGCTTTCCGGTCATAGATGAGGCGCACACTGGGAGATACGTATTTTAGCAGTTTATTTTAGCCGCACAGCAAAAACACCCGACAGACGCGTTTCGGCTACACGCCTTTGTCAATGTCCCAAAAAAAAATAATATATATATATATATGTCCTCCAAATTAGGCTTACTTCGGGGGACACGCTAGTCGAAAACCGGAGGGTCGAGGTAAGCGCGCCAGCTGCCAGCAGTATAAATGTGAACCTTGCAGTCAGACGCATGTGAGCGCAAAGCCGGTTTACAAACCAGAACCTATGAAACTGTATCTAAGAATACCGCAACAGGAGTTTCAATGTAAACGAGCGGTTGAAATTGAACTTGGTAGTTTGTTTCACATAAGTTTTGGACGTAGATGAGCAGCCTAGGTGTTAGGAGATATCCACTGCTTAGCAGCAAAATATCGAAGCAGTTGGTTTAAGAAGGCTCTGAAATTAAACAATAACAAAAGAAAGTGAAGGCTAAAACATGGAAAAACGAGAAGCCAAAAGGAATGAATTTATGGTGACGATGTTTGATAAAGTCAGTGATGTGGAAAATGAAATGGAAACGAAAACGACCACAGGAAAAACGGATACAAGGAGTAAATTGAGAATGTGAGAGAAACTTAGCAGGAAAGAAATCATTAAATCATGGGAGCTAATTACATTGAAAAAGTATCTTGAAGTACAGCGAGTGCCCAGAGGCTTAAGAAAAATGTTAATGCACAGCAACCAAGACTCAACAAATGAACTCCTGCAAGAATGGGGGGAATATATCTTGAACTCATCATTGGGCTTAATGAACATACTAGTGAAACATATTGAATTAAGCCTAGACAAAATCAAGGAACAACTACAGGATGTAGAAAAAGAAATACCAACACTCAAACTGAACTCGGAGATGACCAAATTTAAAGAGGAATTGGAGAGCCAGATCGAGAAACATGAAGATATTGTGAGAAAATGGAAACAAACAAAGTTTCTGCGCGACAAAAACGACTATACCGAGGGACGCATATTTACATTTGTGCGGAAATTCGATCCGTTTAAGCAACAAGACAAAATGAACAGCGCAACGGGTGTCTCCAGCAGCTTTCCCTCTTTAACATCGACGGACGCAAGTGAAGGGGAATCGGAAACATCAGCAGATACTACGAAACTTACTTTTTTAGGGGACATGCGCCTTGTGTTGCAACAAAGACAATGGGAACAGAATCGAGTGAGTCAACAGTACCAAAGGGGCAGAGGAAGAGGGCGTCATGGCCCCCAAAAAATCAAAGAGAAGAAGAAAGAGAGGCAAACGAGACCTCAGAGAAGATAGGAACCACAACGAGGAGCATGCAGCAAAAGAAAAACCATTAGATCCAACAGACGAACTACAAGTGGTAAATCTCTCGAAGAGAACAATGACGAAGGCAGAAACATCCCTACTCAAACGTGGTATAAATTTTTGTCCAACGCAACAGATGGATCTGGCACAGTTAAGGATTGATTTGTACAAATATATTAGAAAAATTAAACTTGCAAAGGTCTTCAGTGAGAATCAGGAAATGCGGGAACATACTAAATCCATCACACAACCAGTATCAAGTTTGTTAGCAAAAGAGTCAGAAAATTTCCTAACCCTGTTAAATCTGGATGTGGAAAATGAGGATAAGAATATATCCCTTCAATCAGCATGTACACAAATGGGGGCAGGACTGAGTGGAAAGAAATCTAAGTCAAAATTCTACCCCCAACTTGCACCAGGTAATAAGGTGGACTTATTTTAGGAAGAAGTGGTTCAAGACATATACAAATTAAAAAGATCTAAGTACACGGACAACTTAACTAAGTTAGAGAGAGAGGCGCTGGAGAACCTCACAAGGGACAATCAAATTGAAATCAAAATCGTCGACAAAGGCGGGAACGTGGTGATTTGGGACCGCACCGCCTATGTCACAGAAGCACATCGTCAACTGAAAGACTTGGAATATTATGAAAAATTAAAAACTAATCCAACTATTGACATCAAAAGGGGATTGGATAAGAAACTTTTGGAATGGTCATCAAAGAATTTGATTGATGAGGAAGAAATATAATATCTTACTGTACAATCTCCAATAACGGCAACAATTTATTTCCTACCTAAGTTGCACAAAGACTCAAAAAAACCACCTGGTCGACCGATTCTTTCTGCAAAAGGCTCATTGCTGGAGCCAATTGCCAACTATATTGATCATTTTCTAATGCCCTATGTGACCAAACTAAACTCGTACATAAAGGACACCAATGACCTACTAAGAAATCTACAAAATACACCTGGCAAGAGACATACAAACTTGTCATGATGGACGTCATATCCCTATATACCAGCATAGAGAATGAAATGGGCATGAAAGCCTGTGAATTCTTCCTTCAGGATAGAAACATCCATTACAGTGACCATAACAGGATGTTACTGGAATTGATCTCAATATGCTTGACACAAACATCTTTGTTTTTGGCAAGGAGATATACCGCCAAAACAAGGGGACGGCGATGGGATTTTCTTTCAGCCCCAGCTACGCCTGCCTGGCAATGGGGTGATGGGAAAAGGAAGTGGCTTGGCATCCTCAAAACGACAAATTTGTGAATAAAATAGTCATGTGAACTCGCTTCATAGATGACTTACTAATTATTTGGGGTGAAACGAAATCTGAATACCAGTAATATTTAATTTTTTAAACACAAGTGTAACAAATCTCAAATTTACCTATGAGATTAGTGGAGAGAGGGTGATTTTCCTGGACACTGAAGTGTATATCAGAAACAATCAAATACGGACAACTCTGCATCGTAAAATAACAGCTACAAATGACACATCAGAAGCTATGAGTTTCCACCAACCCTCTCTCATCGCAAGCATACCTTACTGTGAATTTTTGAGGATTCGGAGAATCTGTACTGAAGAGGAAGAATGGCATAAACAGAGCGAAGCAACGGCTAAAAGATTTGAACAAAGGCAGTATAATAAGAGCATAATGAAAAGATGCTTGAAAAAAATCAAAGGAAAGATCAAGGGAAGACTGCCTAATCCCAAAACAGAGAAGGGAACCTGAAGGACCGGAACCCATAAGGATGATCATGGATTTCCCGAAAGACTCCAAAGAGATAATCAAAATCCTAAGAAAGAACTGGAAAATTCTACAGTTGGATAACACTGTGGGGAAACTTGTAGTGAAACATCCAACTATTACATATCGCAGAGCTAAGAACTTGAAAGATCGTCTAGTTCATAGCCACTACAAAGGTAAAAACACCAAAAAGAATGTTCAGTGGCTTAACACAAAAGGGTTCATTAAATGTCACAACTGCAAGGTCTGTCAAATTGCCAAACCCACAACGGAAATCAAATTAGCCAATAATAAAATGTGGAAAATCAAAGAATTAATCTCTTGCAAGAGTCAGTTCACAGTATATGTAATTGAATGTCCTTGCCAACTTAAATATGTAGGCAGCACAATTTGCGAGCTTAAAAAGCGAATATTGGAACATGTTCGGGCAACAACCAATAGGGATAAAACAAATGCAGTGGCAAAACATATGGAGCAATTCCACATGAGCAATTGGAAACATTTGAAATTCTATGGTATAGAAACAGTGCCATTGAACGACCGTGGTGGCAACAGAGAAAGAACTTTACGCCAAAATGAATCACGTCACATCATCAATCTGAGAACGTCGGCACCCAATGGGTTAAACCAAAGTGAAGAACTGTACATCCACCTATAGATAAAATAATGATGAAATAAACATATACCTTTGTCATTCCTCAAAAGCTTCATATATATAATAAAATTAGTGCACAATCACAAAGTTGAGAAACAATCGATTGACTTATTGGAACAGAAATGTAATTTAATGAGAGTACATGAGGTGAAGACTTACCAACTGAAAATATGAAAAATGGATTGGTTGAGATTACCCCACTGGAGGGGTTAACTTCCTTGGAGGAGTTTTACAGAAATGTACAAATATAATCATGGTAAATGCCAGTGACTGTGTATATCCCATTAGGATGATGGTCAATAATGATTGAATTGATGTTCTTTTCATCTTTTCACTTGTATATTAATATGTTTTGATTATGCACAGATTTGGCACTGTAAAAGAGAGGATGTAAATTGCTCATATGGGACTACATATCCCATAACGCTTAGAGGCGCTCAGCAAGACTGACAGGAAATGACCTGTCGAATTCAAAAAAGTACTTTACTGGCTGGTTGCTGAGCGCGAACTAGGATTGTGATCAAGGTCTTATGGTAAGACCGAAACGCGTTGGTCTGTAGCTTTCACTTGAGCTATGAGCTAAAGAATCAAAAAAGAAAAAGAAAAATTGCAAAACATCTACGGGAGTGCGACCCTGTTTCCTCCTGCCTGGGAGGATGTGTGTTTAATATATATATATATATATATATATATATATATATCTCCCCAAGGTTTGCCCAGCGATGAGGACGCACTCCACAGTAGGTAATTTTCAAACCATTTATTCAAACACGAAAACGGCATTTCACTCTGATTATTAGGTCCTCTTGCCTGACGCGTTTCGAAGCTTCACGCTCCTTCCTCATAGGCACACATAAATACACAGGAATGCTGGCTGCCCACAGTGCTCTGCGTGCTAGATAATTTATAGGCCTCCGGTGTGCCTTCCTGATGGATTCTCATTATAATGCACGCTGGGACTTGTGGTCCATTTTTAAGCCACTTTTAACCCGCCAGTATATATACATATATTTCCTTAAAAAATTATAAATGAATAAATTTTTTTATTCTATTTCAAAATTTTAATAACACCTTTACATTTAAAACCTAATGGAAACCTTTAGGCAACATAAAAAGAAAGCTTTAAAAAACGTTTACTTTAATATATAAAATGTTTTATCTTCTACATTAAAATTAATGTATGAGATGAATTTACATTAATATTTAGCATACAAATAATTAAACGTTTTAAAAGGTTTTATAACGTTTTTACTTTTCCCTCATACTTCACCATAGGGAGATTTCGATCCCAGTGTTGGAAATCTCCACCAGCATGAGAAGCTACTAGTAGTAACTTTACACTTTTATAATTGAGACCACTGCAGTAATTCAGAGGGTGCAAACATATCAGTCTACACTTTGTAGCAAATTTACATTTACTAAATGGTGAATAGCTAAAAATAGTACACTTACTTCAAAGTGTAAGAGTAAATTTACACATGTAGATTTATTTATTTGTAAGTTTACCTTTGAGCATAGTCTCCTAGAGTATAGGCATAATTCTGTGCAAGGTGAAGTGAAATGGACAGCGGCACTGTTAAAGCATGTTCATAAAAATGACATTGATGCAGTAACACATGAAAATGAAACAGTTAGGGATCCAAGGACTTTTTTGCAAAATGGCAAATGGGAATGCCCATTAAATCCATTAAAAGAGGCAATACAACTCAAGTGATGTGAAATAAGTGAAATTGTACATCTTTCAAGCATCCGCTCTTTGTTTAGAAAACAAGTTGATCCAATTCAATGCATGCAAAATGCAATGCACAGCTAGGAGTGCTATATCTATTCATTCACAAAAGAATGTTGAAATTTGCAATCAATGGCGCCTCCTCCACTAAGGCAGAGAAGCGTCAGCCCACTGCTCAAAAGGAAAAATAATATTATAATAACGTATCGTTATTGTCATTTTATTTGTCCTATTGAAGTCAGTGGCCCTCTTGGTGGGGCGGGGCTGGCAAGAGCAGGGAGGGGAGTGGTTTACACTCCTTAAGTACGTATGACTGCTTGGCTGGCCCTCTTGTTCCGGTCAAACAGTCCTGTGCACTTTGCATCTTCCCCACCAGGCTTGCTTTACACAGCCTGGTGAGGAACATGCAAAGCCTCCCAGTCCCCGTCTGAGCGCCAAACCTCTGCTGCTTCCTGCTGCTGGCGGAGACAGGAAGAAGAGGACGGAGGAGAGGAGGCAGCCAGCCGGCTGGCCCAGGTAAGTGTTTTTTTTTTATTTCTTCCCCTCTGCCCCTGCCACACCACTCCCGTCCGGTAGCAGCCGCTACTGTTTACAATACAGGTGTATGTTCTCTCATGTGTGCATATTTCCAAATTTTTGAAATTCCCAAACCATTTCCGGGTTATGTCTTAAGAGCTGCATCAGTGTAGGTGCTGCTGAGTTTCCTCAGCATTACAGTGGTTTTGTTTTAAAAAGTCAGTCTTTTTTCTGGTTGTATAGTTTCTCTTCAATGTGGATCGGGTTGTAGTAGACGTAATACCTAGATAATATTCCCAAACTTTTCTGGACTAGGTTAAAATATTTCAGTCTTCTTGACTCACTGAGACTCGTAGACCATGGAGATAGATTGGAGCCCTAAAGATTGCATATCTCAATCATATTTCAATCTTATTGGAAAAAGGGGGTGAATTATGCAAAAATCCCCAGGAGTATTACAGTCGTTTGCGCCTGCTTTGTGAGCCCCTGGGGCATTTTGGTATTACAAAAGGTGCCACAGATGCATGGACATCCCTTTTTGTAATACAGATATCGCTGGTGCACATATAGCACCAGCGCTATCACCATAGGGTGGTCCCACATTTGCATGGGTTCGTGGCTTCAAGCAAATGAGGGAATTCTTTTAATTTTTCACAAAGATTCTATTCTTACCAGGAAATTCTTGTTTATATTCATAGCAAACTGTGTGTTGCATATCTTTTGTTTTTATAAAACTAACACCTGTTACCTACTGTTCAAGATAAGCTTTTATGGACAATATTATTCATTTAATAACATCGAATATATAATTTTACTAATTTTCCCAGGGTTTGTGCTACAAGAAAATGAAACAGAGATAGCGGGGCTGATTAGGATCCGCCCGCCATCCCAGTGGAAATGGGACCGGCTGACAGACATGCGGCGGTCCCGCAGCCCTGATTAGGATGCGACCGCCACCCTGGCGGTCACATTCTGCATATTTGACATTGCGGCGGGTGCTGCTTACAGCAGCACCCGCCGCAATGCCAAATGAGCATGATGTGCATTCCCATGCACAGCGTGGCAGGCACCGCGCGGTGGCTACCACCTTGTACATGGAACTGCAGAGGGGTACCATGGGTACCCGCCAAGTGCACCCCCCACCACCCCTCCCCCTGGGGGCCTGCAACGGGCCCCCAAAGCATATCTCCGCCAGCCTTTCCATGGCGGCGAAAGGCCTTTTGTGACACATATCCTAATATGGATGGCGGTGCCTGCTAGGCACCGCCACCATATTTAGGGCCAATTCCGCCCGGCCGGCAATCGGAACGATTGCTGACCGGCGGAAAAGCGGCAGACGCACTTTGCGTCCGCCGTGGTACGTGTAATATGGCGGGGGGTTGATCGGGTAGAGATGGCAGGCGGACCGCCACTGCCTGGCTGGCGATGGCGATCCGCACGCCATTATAATCACCCCCAAAGTGTTTCTGCTGTATGTACCTCTGAAATATTCTGCCCTAGAAACCTACAAACTGAAACGGATTTGGGCCATACTGCATATATACTCAAAACATAAGGAGGCCAATTCACAAAGGCATGTAAGTGCACGTAAAAGAGTACTTCTGTTACACTCATATAGCAAACTCTTATAGGCCTATGTGAATCATCCCGAAAACATCTAAAATATGAATAAAATGGGAATATTTGGGTCATATTGAAATACAATTAGTACAAATAGGAAGGAATTTGCTCTCTCGTTGCACTTTCAATATTAGAGTTGGATGTTTCAGAGACCATTCACAAATTTGTGTAAGAATATGAAAACCAACACTCCTCCCGTACTGCTTACATTCTCATGAACACTTTTGTGAATCATCCATTACCACATTAGGTGTTGTGGTACTTTTTTTTTACCAATTTTGTTTTCAGAACCTGGACCCTCCCTGGATCCTATGAACCGGTGAACTGGATTTGCAAATCCCATAATAATAGGCATTTTAATATCTATTTTATTGCTTGGAGGTCCATTTGGGGTCTCCCCATGTGGGTGTGGGGATCAGGGTAGGTGTGCCCTGCCCCTAATGTTCTTTATCATTTTCTTTTTCCCAACATGATGCTTGGTGCACAGTGTTGGATAATGGAGGCCTCAACAGTAATTTTTCTGTGACCACCAGCCAAGCAGAGTATGACAGATTTGCTGATCTGTTGCTTAATTTCATGAATCAAAAATGTACGACAGTAGCAAAAGCTCCCTACCCCAGTGCATTTCTTTTTTTCTAACTGTATTCACAAATTTTCTGTGCATTTACTAACCGCTGAATGATCTGTGAATTAAGAGACCAGATATCACTGAAACACTATTGTTGCACACGTGCACACTCACCAACTCTATGCTGCATATGATTATGGTGTTGTCACTGATGTCCTCAGTTATGTCATCAATGATATCATTTAGCACATCATGGGTTATGTAATATATGTCATGTGCTATGTAATATGTAATAAGTGTGCAGTGCATGATGGGGTGCAAGAGATATTTAGCTAAGTAAACTATGCCTGGTGAATGTCAGACTTTTTTTGTTTTTTAACTGTTAATATTAACCTTATTCAATAGCCTATCTATAATGTCACTCTAATCGAGAGTGCCTCCCTCTTTCACGAAACCTTAAATATTATAGAGATCTGATTGTTATGTTATATTACGTTACACAGTATTTTTAGATCACGCCTAAACCAAAAAGGTGTCATGGCGCTGAGTAAAAGGGGGAATATCAAGGTCAAGACCCTAGCCATAAGATTGTTTGAAGAGCCAGGATTTTGGAAGTGTCCTAAATCGGGAATAAACCGTTGTAGTTCTTATGTCAGAAGGGAAAGAGTTTCAAAGATGCGGTCGATGCAGGTTATGGTGGGCTGGTCTTAGATTGTGTTTTGGAATGTAGCTTTGAACTCTGGAAAACGCAAAAGTTGGGCTTTTCCCATAGAGGGAATTAAAAATATAACAGCCAGTTTTAAAAATGGTTCTCTGGGCAACTGGGAGCCAGTGCAGCTTTCTCATCAGAGGCTTAGTATTGCAATGTCTTAGCTTATGCCAGACCACCTTAGTTGCCTGGTTTTGTACTGTCTGCAGCTTCTGATTCAGTCCTTCTGGCAGTCCAGTAAAGGGAGTTTAGAATGTGAGGCATCACTAGTGCCATTATTATCTGGAGAATCGCTTCAGAGGTACAATATTTCCTGATTTTCTTATTCTTACGAAGCTGAAAAGGGCATGAAGCAATCACTGCTCCTATCTGCAACTTCATATAAAATTATTCCAAGGCTTTTAACTCATGTTTTTGGTGTGGGTGGTGAGCCCATCTCCAGAGGCCAAAAGCAGAGATTCCAATTATGGATTTTATTGTTAGTGATCACAATTTCTATTTTCTCTGAATTTAATTTCAGTTGATGGCTATTCATCCAATCCCTAATATACAAGATGGTGTTCTGAAATAGCTCCATAGATTCTGGGGTATTATCAATATTGATGAAACATTTGGAGCTCTTACAGACTCTGCCCCTCTGTTAACTGATATGCTCCTCCCCAAATAATGACTGTCGAATTCAGCACATCCTTATCAGGAACACAAACTACTAGATAGCAAGCAGCAAAAAACAGAGTAAGGGAAAATGTACAAAAAGGCTAAAGCACCCCTAATAATCTTAAAAACAGGTCTTAAAAAAAATGCAATGCAATTTTAGCAGACAGCAATGAAGTTACTTCCGTACGCTGCACGTCTGCATTGCGGCCAGTATTCAAAGGTTTGGAGCCCTTACAGACTCCGCCCCTTTGATAACTGATAGGCTCCCCCTCAACCAATGACTGTCGAATTCAACACAGTGGCGTTGTCAACCCCTGCTTTGTCAGTTGGAGTGGGTGTGGTGTTACCCAGTCTCATCGGTTCAAGAACAGTGGCCAGCAAACTCACTGTTACTCGTCTTGTCATAGTTGACACCGTCAAACCGATCTGGCTCAGAATGCGCTTTAATGTGTAACTTGACAAACTGCTGCATCACAGGGATGCAGTCCACAGGCCTATTCCTCTTGCTGGTGATTGGCCTCTTTATACTACAACTCCCAGAGGGCATTCTGAAGACCATATGACGCAGTGCGCGCAGACATAAGAGATCGTTCGCTGCAGCTTCAGTCAGTGCAATAGAGGATCATCTACTTTCAACCGTCACATTGACTCTGAGTGTTTTCTACTTTTATATAGCTGCAAGCTTGCCTTGAGGGCATTGGACCACTCTATTCAGGATTAGGTTAAACAAGTTGAGAATTCCTTTTTTCTTCTTCTTTTAGTCACGGAGAGACACCAGTACTTGAACCTGGACGCCCAGCTCCAAAGTCGGCAGCTTTATCCATTAGACCACTTCTCCTCCTTTCCTGTTTGTCTTTCTCTCAACTAGTAATGCCACAACAGTATTTACTTGTTATCAGCATTTAGCACCACTGGATAAGAAGTGACCCAATATTTAGTCTGGCCTTTAGTAAGGTGATCATGGTTGAATCCTTCAGGAGCTAGCTCTCTGGCAGATGGTGAATCTGTTTGAGACAACTATAAACTGTGGGTCTTTCTTAGTTCCAGGGATGCCCACTACCCAATTCATTTCAGCACCCACATAACAGGTATTTGCACTTGTTAGAGAATGGTATCCCTCGCTCTCTTCCTCAAACCTTTTCTGTTGTTTATTCTCTGACTATCTTGAGAGCTCTACTATTTCCAGGTTCATTTGTGAGCACCTTATCCAGTTCACGATTTATCTTTACATTCTGGGACTTAAAAGTTCTGAATTTATAATGGGAGGATCAGGACTACAAATCCCAGAATGAAATACAATTGCCTGGACTTGAATTAAAATTCCACATGGTACTGGCAAACTTGAGCTCCCTCTATCAGTCACTCTCCTGTATGCACTACCCTTTCTTTTTCTGCTCCATCCTGTTCTTTTACTCTGCTCTTAGCTTTCTGTCCCCCTCGCTCTCTTCATCTTTTTCTCTTTTCATTCACTATCCCCTTCTGTATTTGCTCTTGGCTGTAACCACAGTCGGTGTAAGCAGAGACCCAGCCACACGCATGGTCAGCTGTAGATGTTACTTTTTCCTGAGGTCTTTGAGGAACGGTGAATAGACTACTTATGTCATGCTAGCCATACCTGGTACGCACGTGTGCAAGTGGCATTGTGGTCATGTGGTTTCACAAGTAGACAAGCACAGCAAGGAACTTTATTACGTGCTCTCTCACATGAGAAATGGAAGAGAGGCAGTGTTGTCATTATATTCTATTTAACTTTTACCTTAGCTCCTCTCTCTAGACCACAGCAGGGTCTGGTCAACTATTAACCTTGGCCAGAAGCTTCTAGAAGGAGTGAACTGCTCAGCTTGAATTAAAAAGGCCATCTGTGGAATGATGTCACAGCACATCGCAAAACCTAAGCTAATGTCAAAGAAAGCAAAATAATAGAACTTCTATTTTTGGTGCTGGTTAGAGAAGCACAACTGGGTAAAGAGAACTTATTTTTTTACTGTACAATGGATGACCTCTTCAAGAAAATATAATGAAAGTAGGAAACCTTAATACCGACCTCTGATGGAAGTGTGGTGGCATGATTATGGCACTTCACTACATACGGGTCCCAATTGTAAATGGTGCGAGGAAGTGCCAAGTACAAGTGAGGGAAGAGAATTTAAACAGTGAGTAAACATATCTATATCAAATTGCAAACCAATGTCCAAATTTAGCAAATTTCTCAGGGAAATGTTGCTGTAGAAACATTTGTCACCCAAAACCTCTGCGGAAGGTAATCATCAGTAAGACGACCCTCAAGTTTGTATTATTATGAGTACTCCTCAAGAAATGCCATTTCTTTTTGCCCCAAATCTAATAAAATGTTGCTGTAAAAGGCACCCTTTGGCCCCCATTTAGAAAAAAGTCTCGAGGGGAACCTAACTTCGACAAGCCTCTTTAAGAACAGGGCTCACTCACTTGCCAATATCCATTCAGGATGTTGTTTCAAATGGGGGGTACTTATTTTTTCTGGCTACTCCCCTGATTCAGCACGTCCTTATCAGGAACACAAACTGCTAGATAGTGAGCAGCAGCAAACAGAGTAAGTGAAAATGTGCAATAAGGCTAAAGAAGCCCTAATAATCTTAAAAACAGTGCTTAAAAACAATGCAATGCAGATCTAGCGGACAACATTGAAGCTACCTCCTTTTGGCAGAGAGAGCCCTTCTCACTCCTGATGCACCGATTGTCTGGCTGTAACGTGAGGAGAAATGTGGGATCAAAAGCATTTCAAAGAAAAGGCAGAGTGTGCATGTCTGTGATGTCTGTGGAGGGTGTTTAGTCAAAATATAAATGTTAAAATATCGGGAGAAATAAATATCGGAAATTAAATATTGTGACACACAAATATTGAATGCACGAATATCGTTGGCAAGAATATCAATTTTTAAGTTAAGTTATATTTTAAAGAATACCGATGTTTTAATATCGTTTTCAGCAATATAATTGTTAATAATATTGTTTTTAAATTATTTTAATATGTTTTAGGTAATATATGAATTTTATGTGTTACTAGTGTTTATATAAATGTTAATAGTTAGAAAAATATAGCTTGTAATTTTGTGATGTAGAATTTGTTTATTTGATTTATTAATAGTAATGCATAGTGTTGGAGTCGGTTGGTGGGTTTGTAGGAGGAAGAGTGAGAAGTTAATTAGGTAATGATTATTTCTAAATTATTTAATACATTTTATTTAATTATATGATTGATATGTGTTAAGTAAATTATGTAATACTGATTTATTGTCATTATATGCTACTTGTGGGCTGGTAGGTTTGTAGGGGTATAGTGTTGGAAGTTAATTAAGTAATACTTAGTTAACAATTAATTAATTATTACATTTATATTTATTTATGTAATTTATGGAATACTTATTTATTTTACTTATATTTTAGTTGTGGGATGTTAGGTTTGTGGGGGTCTAGGGTGGAAAGTTAATTGAGTAATAATTAATTAGCAATTTTTTATTATTTGTAAATTAAACATTCAATTGATTTTTAATTATGTAAATGATAGAATACTGATTTATTTCACTTATATTTTATTTGTTCATTAGTTAATTAAATACGTTCATTCATCAGTGATGTCATCAGTGAATTCACTCACCGTGTCATGAGTGATGTAATATGTGAGGTCATAAGCAGTACACTGCGTGGTCATTAATTATAGTTATAGCTCAGGTAACTATAACCGCTCAGTGAAATCTGAGCCTAACTATAACGTCCCTGTAACCTTTGTTTTTTTCAGTTAATTTCTAAGCTTTTTCAAAATCTATTTCCTAACTATAACGCCCCCTTACTTTGTTTTTTTAATTGAAGTTCTATGGCTTTTTAACAAGTAGTCACATTTGCAGAGTGGTGGAGAAAGGGGGTGGGCCTCCGACCATCTCTCAGGAATCCCGCTGTGTCTGACTTACTGGAGGTAAAAGGAGTGCTTCTGGGCCCCCAAGAACCATCAGCATCCACGAGGACTACATCCCCCAACCAGCAGTGCAGAAGGAGGCATGTTTGTAGTGTGGTAGAGAAAGGGGGGGGTGGCCTCCAAACACCTCTCAGCAATTCTGCTGTGTGGGACTTGCTGGTGGTAACAGGAGGACTTGTTGGCCCCTGAGGACACTGTAGAGCCTAGGGACTTCATCCCCCAACCAGCAGTGCACCTGGAAGCGTGTTTGCAGAGTGGTGGAGAAAGGGGGCGTGGCACTCAAAGTCCTCTCAGCAATCGTGCTTTGTGGGGTTCACTGGATGTAACAGGAGGGCTTGTTGGCCCACAAGGACCCTCAGCATCCAAGGGGACTTCATCCCCTAACCACCAGTGCACTAGGAGGTATGTTTGCGGAGTGGAGGAGAAAGAGGGCATGGCTTCCAAAGACCTCTCAGCAATCCCACTGTGTGGATCTTACTGGATGTAACAGGAGGGCTTCATCCCCCAACCAGCATTGTGCCAGGAGGTGCATTTGCAGAGTGGTGGAGAAAGGGGACGTGGGCTCTAATGTCCTCTCAGCAATAGCGCTCTGTGGGACTTACAGGAGGGGTAGTTGACCCCCAAGGACTCTCAGGAGGAAAGGGGACTTCATCCTGCAACCAGTAGTGCACCAGGAGGTGTGTTTGCAGAGTGGTAGTAAAAAGGGGTGGGCCTCTGGCGTCTTGCTTTTTTTTATTTATCGTTTTCAACCCCGGGGACCCCATCCCCCAGGACATGGCCTTTTTTCAAGGGGGGCCATGTAGCCCCCTCCCTGGGCCGATTTCGGCTCTGGGGACCCCATTCCCCAGACCCTGGTCTTTTTAAAATATTGTTTTTATTACAATAAAGGGAGGGGTTCGGCCTTTGCTTTTATTTTTTTTATTTTTAAATAACAAGTGGAGGTATCCATCCTCCTGGGCCCGGCCTCTGTTGTTGCTGCCCTAGTCCCACCCAGTGAACCCACTCAGCAATGATGAAGAGGGCAGGGCTATCCTCAAGGCCCCCGCAGTCCCTGCTGGCTCCCGCCTCCTGTGGGAGTTGGCAATGCTTTGACACAGAGGGAGCTGCTAACATGCAGCTCCCTCTGTGTCAAAGCAACTGTGATCCACTTTGAGCAAGCAAGAGCAAAATGCTCTCATTTGCTCAAAGTGGAGCACAGCCATGGCTTGGCGGGAGCTGTAAAGCTCCCGCCTAGCTATAGCTAACAGTTATGTCCCATGGGTGGGCACCCCGGGACATAGCAGGAGTCGGCCCTGGGGGGTGGTGGTCCCCGGGGCTGCGGGGGTGCTGCATGGCATCCAGCATTGCTTAAAATTAAAGCCCCAGGGAGGTGGCTGCCCCCGGGGCTGCTGGGGGTCTGCATAGCCCCCCACAGTCTTTAAACTTGAATCCCTGGGGAGGTAGCAGTCCCTGGGCTTGTGGGGCCCAGGATGCCCCCATTATTAAGTAAATAAGCTGTATATAGGGTTGTGTATCCGGGGCAGAGGGTAAGGCCATACCGGCCTCCCCTGCATTTTTGTTTAAAGAAGCCCCAGGGAGTTGGTGGTCCCTGGGGCATAATAAGCACCAGGAAGGGGGGGCCTGTACACCCCCTCCTTTATTTGCATAATGACCCTGGGACCTAGCCCACAAAGGGGCCGATAATTAAATGAAGAGAGGGAGCCTGTGCTTCATTTTTTACTTTTTGTTAACGGCCAGATCCGCAGATCCTGGGACCAATCCAGAGGCCTGTGGGTCAGGGTGTTTCTACCCTGCCCCCTTTTCTTTTTGTTTATGTTTTTTCTGTGACTTGGTTCACAAGATGGCTGCCAATACTTCCTGGTTTGAAGTGTTGGCAGCCAATCAGATCTCAGCATGAGATCTGGCGTGGTCGCGGATCATCTGCATCCCTAGATATACAACTAGAAATTCCTTTAAATAACTCTGCAATTACTGAATGGATTTACACCAAATCACAAAAAGGCACTTCCCTGAACCAACATCTACATTCCTGCCAAATTCTGTTCAGCAGTTCGGGCTGTAGCTGTGTCTGAAGTTTCCTATGGAAATTACCAAATGGAAAACGTTTTTTGGAACCCCCTTTTTTTGGCCCTTGCTTGACATATCATCCCAAAACTTTCAACACAGCAGCTGAATTGAGCCTTGAACTAGTTTTGAATATTTCACGAGGATCCGTCAAACGACGCCAAAGTTATTGGCAAAAGAAAAGCACTCTTCCTACGGAAATTAGGTCTTAACTATAGCTACCAGTAGGATATATATATTTAAAAAACAAAGTTCACAGGGATGTTATAGTTAGGTTCAAATTTTACACACAGGAAGCCATACAATTTCAGCTGTTGTAGTTAGAGCCCTAAGGTAACTATAACTAGCGCCCTCGCCATGCACAGTTTTCTCATCAAACATTTTACCTCAAATGTTAGAGTGATAGTATCAATGATGTCATAGAAAATGTCATGATTGATGTAATAGCTGGGGTAATAATCAATGCATGGTGAGGGTGTGAGTTTATAGTTACCTTAGAGCACAAGTTATAGTTACTTGAAATAACTCTTACTACAACAGCTGAAGTTCTGTGGTTTTGTGCATGTAAAATCTGAATCTAACTATAACGTCCCTATAACCTTTGCTTTTTTATTGAATTTCTAATGTTTGTTTAATTCAATTTTCTAACTATAACATCCCTGTATCCTTTGTTGTTTCAGTCAATTACTATTTTTTGTTTATGTTAAGTAAATTGCCCATAGCAATGCACGGTGGGTGGGGGAGTTGGGTGCAGGGCCTGGCATTGTGCTACCCCTACACAGGCTTGTTGCTCCTGCTCCCCTCCTCTTTGCCATCAATTGTCCAAGTCCATGCCCCTGCTCCCTCATTACAGCCCTGTGTGGCCGTTGTTCTACCACCGACTTTCCCGCTTGCTATTAACAGTTAGCTTGCTGCTCCATTTACCTCCTCACTACCGTCTGTAGTCCGAGGCCATGCACCAGCCCCTTCTCTCCTGCCCTGCATGGTCAAATGTGCTGCCACCTCCCTCTATTTAGCTTGATGTTCCTGCCCACTCCTCCTGCCCTCCATTGCCCAATTCTATGCCACATTATTTTTCTCCTGCTTAGCCTTTGAGGTTAGCTTGCTGCTCCTACCCTGCTTTCCCTGCCCTCCAATGTCTGTGTGCTTGTCCCTGAGCCTTCCTTTTACCTCACCATATTTCATGCACCTGCCACTCCCCCTCCTATCTACTCTGAGTGTTCTGTTGAGCTGCCACTGCTCCTCCCATCTGCCTAGCATGGTCAGATGACTGCTCCCAGTCCCTGCCACCTCCACCCTACCTGTCCGAGTTCCATGCCCCTGTTCCCTCCCTCCTCTCCTCCATGGTTCATTTTGCTGCCAATCCTTTCTGCCCTTCATGGTCTGTTGTGGAGCCCCTTCCCCTGCTCTTGCCCACCATGACCGTTGTGCTGCCACTAACCGTCCCCATTGCCATGCATGGCCTTCTGTGCTGTCAAAGCCCCTCCCACCTGTCCTGTGTGGTCACATTGCTGCCCCTGACCCCCTCACACCCTCTAACCTTCCCTCCATTGTCTGTGTGTATGCCATTATAGTCTCATTGTTGCCATCCATGGTGTCGTGCTTCCATTGCCCATCCCGCCTGCCCTCCATGGTCAGCTTGCTGTTCCAGCCCTGCCCCTTTGCCCCCCTACCATCCGTTTTCCATGTGCAGGCCCTTATCCCCTCCCTCCGGCTGTGTCTGGTCCATTGTCCTGCCCTTCTGGTCCGTTATGCTGCAACTGTCCCTTCTGTCCATCCGGTACGGTTAAATTGCTGCCTTTGCCTCTTTCCTCTCTGCTCTCTGTTGTCCATGTGCATGGCCCTTTCCCCTCCCTATTGCTTTCCACTGCCATTCCGCTTGCCTTGTGTGGGGTATTGTTCTGCTGCAAGGTCAGTTTGGTGACCCTGCCCAACTCCCTCCTGCCCTCTGTTACCCAAGTCCATGTCCCTACCCCATTCCTCCTCTCCAGTGATCCAATGTACCTACTTTTCCCACATTTTGAACTTGGTAAGAGGGAGATTTTGAAAAAAACAACCTGGGGACTGATTTTCCCCAATTACTTACATTGATAAAGAGGAGAATTTAGGCAGGAGACAGATAATATAAATCCCTTTTGGGCTTGAAAACATCAGAAGTCTCCTGTCTGAATGAGGTCTGTTGGCATGTATGGTTGTACTGTAACTGCCTCTTCTCCCCTCAATGGTCTGTTATATTCCTACAACCTCTCTTGCCTGTCCTGCATGGTTGGTTTGTTGCCCCTGCTCTCCTTTCCTCTGCCATCCATGGTACATTGTGCTGCCACTGCCCCTCCCGCCTGCCCAGCATGGTCACCTTGTTGCCTCTGCACCCTCCTCCATGCCCTCAATTATTCAAGTCCATGCCCCTTACATCTGCTTCCCCACAGTATTCTAATGAACAACTAGATTGCTAACATGCGTTAGTGCGCCCTAAATTCTTATGCATTTAATGGGGAATTTTTGAAGGAGCAGTCTGATGACACAGAATGCAGGTTGATGTTTTCAGTTGTTGAAACTTGGGAAGAAATCAGAGAATTACAAGATTCAGTACCTCAAGCAGAAAGAGAAGGGTGGATTAAAACAGGATGTAATCATAGACAGGAGGATGAGGTGTGGGTGTACACGGATGGGAGGCCTGTGTTGTCAGATAACCTATTGTCTCCATGGCAAGGATTTGCCACGGACCTGCACATGTAGGGAGAAAAGCTATGCTACGCCTCTTTCACCAGACTTGGTACAATACACGATTTAGATCCATTGCAGAGAGTCTGTGTCAAAGACGTGTAATTTGCCAACAACAAAATGCAGGAAGAAAAACAGTGGTCAGTACGAGTCACATTGGGAAATCGGGAGGTCCTTTTACCCGCATGCAGCTAAATTATATCGAGATGCCCCCTTGCAATGGATTGAAATATGTCCTTGTGATTGTGTGCTTTTTCCCTCGTTGGGCAGAGGCTTACCCGACAAGGCGCAATGATAGCTTAACAGTAGCTAAACTGCTTCTTAGAGAGTTAATACCAAGATTTGGTTTTCCAGTCTCGTTGGAATCGGATAGAGGTACCCACTTCAACAATGAAGTGGTACGAATGCTTTGTGCTGCATTGCAAAATGAGCATAGGCTACACTGTGCTTATCAACCAGAGGCATCTGGTGTTGTTGAACAAGTGAATGGAACTATTAAGTCTAGACTAGCAAAAGTGTGTGCGACCATATCCCTGAAATGGCCTGATGCATTACCTTTGGTGTTGATGAGTTTGCAAAGCAGCCCAGACAGAAGAAGTGGACTGTCCCCTCACAAAATAATTATGAGGAGGGCTATGAGGCAGCCAGCAAATCAGCTTGTAAAAATTTCTGATGACTTGATACTCAATTATTGTAAAGGACTGGCTGATGTGGTACATTCTGTGTCTCACCAGATTGGGGACGTCGCAACTACCGTTTAACAGGAGCAGAGCCACAACCTGTGTCCAGGTGACTGGGTACTCGTAAAGAAGAACATACGAAAGTCCTGTTTGGAATCTCATTGGCGTGGGCCTTATCAAGTGATTCTTGTAACCACAACTGCTGTTAAATGTGGTGGTCTACCTAATTGGGTGCATGCAGCCCACACTCGGTGAAGTCCTCTTGAAAGTGCGTGGTCTGTGGTGTATGAACCGGTGGCAACAGAGAGACATCCCGTTCAGACTGAGCACAGAGTAGTGAGGGCATCAACTACTGGGTCTCGAAACACTGATTCAAATGAGAGTCAGAGAGAGTTGATCCCGGTTGGTAACGAGGGTCAAGGTGAAGGGGATCCAACTAAGAGAAGTGTTGATTCAAATATGAGAACAGTGTACCTGAAAAACGAGTGCAAAGAGGGGACCTTTGGCCCAGAAAATCTGAAAAATTGAGACACATTAACTGCAGGAAAAAAACCTTCTACTGTGGTTGAAGTCTCTAGTCAGTCTGAGCAAAGTGATATGGATGGAGAAGAAACTGCAGCACATCGAACAAAGAGAGCACGAACACCAAGTCAGAGATATGCAGCTGTAGAGTGGACATATTTAGCTGCTGCGAACGACTGGGAGAAAGAGTTCTACGCGTTTTGCTCCAAGAATTGCAGCTCATACAAACCGACCATGAAAGAACTGTTGTGAAAAAAAGTAATGAAGAAATAAAGGCCAAAGAGAAGCAAAAGGATAAAGAAAGTGTGCCGAGATGTTGCCATAAAGCTACTGCACAAAGCCTACTGGTATAGAGTATTATAAAAAATAAAACAAAATGAGTACCTCCTGCTCCGAGATGGAAAATCCAAATCTAGTTTCATGAAGACGTAAGCGTATATGTGCTTGCTTTCTACCTGCTTTTGTTCTAATCCTTAAACTGTTGTTGATAATACTAAATCTACCTCATCATGTTTATTCAAGTAAAAATACTAATTTGCATGTGGCCACAACTACTGAAGTGACTAAAGTGCAAGAAGGAGTGGTAATCACTAATGATTTAACAAGTGATGACTTACATCATGATCGTTCAATTAAAGATTTTTCACTAAATGTGTTTACTAAATTGTTGTATGAGTACGTTAATACTATGGATGCGAGTGATTGTTATGTGTACATGCAATTACCTACTTCTGTGTCTGAAGGGGTGACTTGCCATCACCTTCCTTTAACGTATGGTATATCTTGTAGTGTACTAACAAGTTTGTTGTATTGTAAAGGGCAGTTTCAATATTACTACTCGAATTATGACTTGATTTTCTCAGAAGTTCCAATAAGGAGAAATCTGAATATAGATGCACGAGATGCTGAGATAATGGGAGAATATTTCCATCCTATATCACCTATAGATACTGTATTTGTGCATCGACATAATTCAACTTGAGCTTTGCATAGTGTAGAGAAAGAATTTATTAATTCAGTAGAAGATCGGCAGGAGGAAATAAAGAAGAAATCTGAAAAACAAGGAAAACACCTCCATGGGCACATAAGGAGGGTGATTTTAAAAAGGGAGAGACATATGCTGCAATGACTCTAGATTGGCAATACAAAGGAAAGCTTTGCATATTAAGACGCACGACAGAACATAGTAAATTCATTGGTTCCAGTGAATGTGAACGCACCTTCCTACTTATGGGAGGTTGGGGACTATATTTGGCAGGATTGGATCCAGTATTTCCAAGAATATATTTTGTGTGTGGGAAAAATGCTTATTAAAAATTACCTAAACATTAGTATCTAAGTTGCTACATGGAAATAGTTTTTCCAAAAATGTATCATGTAAATGAACACAATGGAATAAATTAAAGAAAACCTGCACGCTTTAGAAGAGGACTAAGTGCTGCTGAAATTATTGGGGATATTTTTGGAGCAATAATACACTCAGTTGGGGTAATATGAATTCACACAAAATTCCAAAACTTTCAACAGTAGTAGTTTTATTATCGACAGATACTGCTGGTGGATTTTTAGTAATTGATATGGAAATGGTTGCTATTAGATCTATGGTTTTACAAAATCGACTTGCTTTAGATGCACTCTTAGCAAAAGAAGGTGGAGTCTGTCGCATGCTGAAGGTTCAACAATGTTGCACTTATATCCCGGACAAAAGTAAAGATTTGAAGGGATATATAAGCAAAATTACTAATTTAGGAAAAGAATTAACAGAACTAAAAGTAGATGGTGCTTGGGAGAAAATTGAGAAGGGATTTTCTCCTGTAGGAAATTGGTTTGCAGCACTGGGAAAAAGCTTAGTGGGCAAAATACTAACACCATTAATAACAATTGCTATTAGCTTATTACTAATAATACTAATATATCGATATTGTAAACATAAAATACGTTGTAAAGAAAGTAGAGAGCGAAAAAGAAATAGAGCAGAAATTGAATTAGAAGACAGAAAATGTGGTTTGTATGACGATATGAAAAATCTGGAACAAGTTAGACTGAAACAAATGAAGACAACTGCATTCTAATGTGACATCAGAATAAGATCAAAAGATAAGATAAGATTGTGTGATGGCTTGATTCGCCACCAAAGGGGGAATTAATGGAGCGTAAAAGTTAAATAACGATTGCCTCTATCGATTCTCACCATTAAAAGAGATTTACTATAATTATTTCTTAACAAAGACATGTAAAATGGCTGAGACAAAAAATGTGAGATTTCATACTGCATCGTAAAAGCAGTCAGAAGTGTTTGAAAACATGGAAATGTGAAAACGTAAACAAAGAGAGAAACAGATATTATTTACCTATGCATGTAATTATGTGGTTTGAGAAACTAAACTTAATTAACATAGAAAATGTGCTGAAGATAACTTTTAAAAGGTGTCAAAATGAAACAATGTCTATATAATAAAGCACCAGAAATGATTAAACTGCTTAGTTAAGCAATGAAAGGTAGTATGAAAGTTTGCAGTTTATTCTAGTATTGTGTGATAAAAATGTGTACTTTAGAACGTAAATGTAAATATTTTGTTTTGAAAATGATAAACATGCAAACGATTTTTGAAGTAGAGCCTAATATTGTCATGTAACAATGATTGAATTAATTAAGAAAAACTTGAAATATAATTATTAATGTGTGTTTTATATTAATCATAACGTGGCAATGATTCAGCAAATTTCATGTAGGCCTCAGACGCTTTTCTTTCTTTGCTCAAAAGGCAGAATCTAGCTGAAGTAGTCATTTTCAGACGCTGTGAGAACTTTTAGTGAAGTGTCTTTCCTGTGCTCTAGGACAATGAACTAACTTTTGATTCAGCAACAATCGTTGACAGAAATGTATCGATAAAATTACAAACTCATAGAGAGCATCTGGGAACGGACAGACTATGAGCAAAGTGAAGTTTCTTACTTCCGAGGAAAGGATGGAAATAATTATATAAATGAATTTGATGATTGTGCAGAAGGATTACTTAATGCTTCCGGATTTTTTAGTGAGGTATTGATCACACCATGTGCAGCCCACTGTGGACAGCCAATGGAAACCCTATTGTATGATAGAGAGGATACTTTGTGGGCATAAACCGTGAACGTTTGGAGGTATAATTGCCCCTTGGAGGAGGAGTCGGGCTGGCTGTCATTTTCAAATTCCTAGCCTGGCATGCTGTTGGACCAAACTCTGATTTCTATCTAATGCCAAACCATTGAACTGAACTTTCCTGACTGATCTGGAACCTGCACTTTGCCGGCTGGTAGAGTGAGCAGGAAATAACCTTTCGACTGAAGGGTTAACAGACTCCTTTCTGTGGCACGATGTGCTACAGTTCTGCATACTTGGTTTGGATGATCTAAATGCGGGGATTCGATTTTTCCCATGTTTCTCTCTGATTCCTTTTCTAGGCAAACAAGCAAATGTTTTTTTTCTCTTACTAAATCTGTATGACATTGAGTGGCAAATATTGTACTAATTGATTGTTATTAAATTTAATTATGAAATGCGATTTCATGTTTTTGACCATTCAAATTGAGGCTTTAGATAAATGATTTCCATGAGCAAACTTTATCGTATTTTAGTCATTCTTGAAGTGAACTTACTTGTCTTAAGATTTATGATTCTGATGACAAATGTGGTTTGAATATGGAAATTTGCAGGTATTTGGCATTTCTTTATTCCAGGTCCTCATATGAAATTGCCTCACGTTCTTCTAGCATCCGAGTCTCTGTTAGCTCACAAAAAATCCATTGGAGGACCAATGTCTGATGATTATCAAAGGTGTATTATTTTTAAAGAAAAAGTATAGACAAGCTATGGGCCCAGCAGCACTATTTAAAGAGATTGTAGGGAGATAAAAAATGTGCCCAGCTTTCCACTGCATCAATCCAGAAAGAGTGTTTTTTGTGATTTGGTGTAAGTCTATTCAGACGTTTTTGAGCAATTAAGGCTAAAAACAAAAAGTATATTTCCTGCAGCGGAGGATCTGCGAAGCTGTCAAATCTCCATAGGAGATCTAATGGGCTGCCAACACATCAAAAACAATGAATAGCAGACATCTTAGGACTCAAAACTCAGTAAAAAAAAAATATAAAGGCACAGGGTGAGCTACCATTAGGCCTGGTGGGAGGGTCCAAAAACATTAATTTTCATTTTGCCGCAAATTAGTGGACGAATTGCAAAAAAAACAATGTCTTTGACTAGTTACTTTCACATTTTTCACCCACAAAATGCAAAAATAAAAACTATGTAAAAAGGAAGAGAAATTGATATGTTTTTTAATAAAACTTTAATAAACATGTTTCTACTAATACATGTGACTTAACATAGAATGTTGTGAATTATTGAAACATACATTTGACCACAATTATTGGTGTTATATTTTGGTGTTGCAGAAGGGCGTGTGGCATAGGATTGGCTGCACAGAAGGCCAGGCCCTGCACCCAACCTCCCACAGAGCATGCCAGGGGTTGGTTTTACATAAGGTAATAAAATATTACTTAACGTTAAAAAAAATCCTAGAAATTCACTGAAAAAAAGAAAAGTTAAAATTATATTATAGTTAGGTGACAATATGAGTTAAAACATTACATTTTAAACATACAAAACTACTGAAATTCACCAGTTATAGTTATCTCAAGTAACTATAACTGGTGCCCTAACGTAACTATGACTCGCACCCTTGCCATGTACTGCTAATTTCTTCACATATTACATCACTACTGACATCTTCTATTACTTCATTAATAATACCAGTGCAACATTTGCAATGAAATTATTGATGACAAAACTGTGCATGGCATTTAATTCAACTATATTGAATTAAACAATATTAAATACAATATTCTTAAAAACAATATTATGTACAAAAAAACTATTTTCTTTCTTTAGATATTCTGTTCCACAATATTTTTTCAGTGATCATTATTTTGACACAATGGTCATGTCACACGATTTTTTTAAATCTATATTTGTATTGTGTACCCCAAGTACACTATACTGCAATGAAAACCAGGGCCCCGGGCTATACACTCTATGTAATGTTAACAAAGCTATAATGTTTACAGAGAGCAACATCCTTGAAATGGGAAAAGCATATAGCATGCTCAATGCAATCTGGAAATCATAATACAGGGTTCGCGACTGGCTACTGTTTGCAAAGTACAAAAAAGATCAGCACAGGTTGCGGTAAAAAGAAAATGAGAGTCCCCCACCAACATGTTGAATTAGTGGCAAGTTGATAACTTTTAAGAATTGCAACCCTAAAGGTTTGCAAGTATCAAAATAGCAATGCAAGTAAAGGTATCTTTACTACCTGCATAGGAACTGGAAAGTGTCTCTGAGTTCTAGTTAAGCCTGGGCGTAGTTCGCGAAGTAGCGCTACGCGAAGCTACGCAAAGTGCAGTTCGCACTACGCGAGCTACGCGTAGCACCACGCTGAACTGCATAGTGCACTGTTCGCAATGATTGCACAGTGCCGGATGCTTGTCCGCACTGTGCAATCATTGAAAACGGCATCTTGCACAGTGCGAGCTAGTCTTTACTGCCGCTCGAGTAGATTTTTACTCGAGCGGCAGCTTCTCAACGCAGACTGGTAGTTTCTCATCGCGAGCGGTCACGAGCATACGCGACCACTCGCAATGAGAAACCTGACCTCCCCGCGTTGAGAATCTCGCCGGGAGGTTTATTTTCCACGCTCGCGATCGGCAACTTGATGTTGCTGATCGCGAACGAGGAAAAGTCTCGCCTGGATGTCATTTTGCTTGCTCGCGGTCGCCAACTTGACGTTGAGGACCGCGAGCAAGCAAAAATGACCGCTGCACTATGCTACGCTACGCGTGTTTGCACTGTGCTACGTGCAATTCGCGTTGTGCGAAGTAGCGCAAACTTCGCCAACTACGCGAGCGTAGCGTAGTGCTTTGCCCAGGGTTAGTTCTAGTGCACATCGATGGAACAAAAGGAATGCCCAAACTGACCCACATAAAGGATGCAGGCTCACAAGTACACAGGGCGTGCAATAGACATTGAGGCTCTCTGAATCTGGCAATCATGCAGGCATATGTCAGTAAACAATGAAAATAAAAAAAATCAGTAAAGTGATGCATGTTTGCATGAGGTGTTTGAGGGGCCTAGTGCATCAGTTGTTGTCAAAGCTGTTTATTCAACAGCCTACCTATGGTCTTGTAGTGATGGGCAGAGCAGGCTTCAAAGCACTGGGTCAGTTATCAAGTCTAGTTAGGCAGGTGGGGAATTTCCTCAGTCATGGCAGTAGCAACAGCAGTACTCATCAGCAGAGCTTAAGCAGATCCTTCAGGCTTAGTAGTCCTAGCCAGGGTAGAGTGAGCAACCTGCAGTATCATATTATTGATACATGACTAGGGGTGAGGGGAACTCATGGAGTTTTACTTTGCGGAATTCCACAGAGTTACATAAAAACCCCGCGAGATTCTGCGGAGTTCCGCAAGCAGCAGAATTTGGCACATTGCACTGATTTTTAACGCCGGGAGCCTGTTCCGCATTGTGAAATCTACTCAAACAGCACCATTTGTCACACCAGAGGGCACTGCTTCTTTCTGCTGTAGTTTTCCTACTCGAGCTGCAGCATTTTCAATGAGAACTGTAGTGAGCGCCCGCATTGAGAAATCGCACCGGGACTCATCCTAGTACTCAATTTTTCTTGCTAGAGATTCTCAAATTAAAGAACACTTCAATTCAGTTCCAATGCTTCATGTCCCATCAATACAACTACCACCCACGCCTGTACGTATAGTTTCCGATTTGCAACATTTGCAATTGTTATTGTCTTTAACGGAGGATGAACCGGAAAATTTGGAAACGTTGGCAGGAAGATTAAACACTGTTGAAAATGTGAGTGTTGAGAGTTGCCTAAAGAAATAGTTAAAATGTACTCCTTTGGACATGCATCACAACATTGATATCTTCAGGGAGAGGGTGACAAAGATACTTCACAAAGTTTTTGAGGGATCAGGAAATAGATCAGGCAGGATGTACAATCTGATTCAGGCGGAGAGGGCTGCTCCTTGTAAATTGCAACTGGATTAGACACTAGTTGTCAAGAAGGCTGAAAAAAGGGACAACATTGGCATCATGAATAGGAGTGATTATATCCAGGAAATCAATAGGCAATTGCCTGATACAGATTGTTATTACTTGATTACGCACAAACCTATGAATGAATTGGCTAGTTTACAAATATGAGACTTAATGACTCGATGGAAAGATGTCTTATTTTGGATGAGGAGTTAAGATTTCCCTCTGTTAGGAATCCACGATTTCCGTGGATATACACGTTGCCAAAAATCCACAAGGGAGGATCTCCCCCCCCGCCAGGGAGGCCCGTAATATCTGGGATAGCCTCGCCAATGGAATACTTGTCAGACTACGTGGACAAGTTCCTACAGGTCTTTGTCTGCAACCTACCCACATACATACAAGACAGCAAGGACATTCTTAATATATTTGAGGATATTGCCTGGTCCCAAGAACTAATGTTTGTTAATGTTTGATGTTACGTGTTTATATACCTGCATCCAAAAAGCTTTTGGCATTCAGGTAGTTGAATTTTTTCTGTGTACCAGAACTGCCGATTTCTTGGAACATAACAAAATGATCATAGAGATGATGGATATCATTCTCTCAAAAAAAATTCTTACACAATGAATGCTGGTACTATCAACTTTAAGGTACGGTGATGTGCTCCAGGTTTGCCCCCTCGTATGCTGGCCTACTCATTGGCTGGTGGCCGAGGGAGCATGCCTGGGACCGGTATGCCTCCCCCTGGACAGATTACATTGTGTTTTGAGGGAGGTATATCAACAACATCATTGTGCTGTGGAAGGGATCTGTGGATGAACTTATAGAATATCATACATACCTCAATGAAAACCGGTATAATATTAGATTGGCAATAAACAACAGCAAAGAGAGAATTGAATTCTTGGACCTCCAGTTTTATGTGGAGGACGGTTCAATACAGAGTACCATGTTTAGGAAAGCTACAGCCTGTAATAGCATCCTGCATGCCACAAGTGCCCACCCGAAGTCAGTGATCAGAAACATACTCTTTGGGGAGATGGTGCACTTTAGGCGCAATTGCAGTAAAATGGAGACATCATTCCCAATATTTAACTTGTCAAACAATGTTTTAAAGTTACGGGGTATGATAACAGAGTATTAGAAAGGGCAGAGAACAGGATACAGCGAGTTATGAGGGAAGACACACTCAGGAAAAGTACAAAACAAAATGTGAGGAAACAAAGCCAATTTGCATTTATCACCAAGTACACCATGCACAGCGATGCCATCTACAAGATATTGTGGAGGCACTGGCTCTTACTCACCAAGATACCTGGGATCAGGCCCGATATCTCTAGAAAGCCGAAATTGGTTTACCGTAAGGTTAAGACAATAAAGCATTGGCTCTGCCTAAGCTATGTATCAAGCCCTAGAGTAATAAAAACATGGCTCCCGACAGCTAAAAAAGGTTTCTTTACATGCAATGAATGTAATATATGTAAAATTGGGAAAAAATATGTTTAAACAATTTTGCTATACCACCAAACAAACGCATGAGGTACATCACTACATTAGTTGCAAAACAAAATTTTGTCACCAATGTAATTGGCTGCGGATGCAACATTGTATATGTGGGCAGCACCATAAGGCCCTTGAAATCCTGCATTCAAGAACATTTCCAGGCCCTGAAAAACAAGGACATAAGATACCCTGGGGCTTTCCACATAATTAAATAGCAAGAGGTAAATGTTGAAGTATGGTTCCATGGCATGCATTGATCATGTTCCACCTAATTCAAATGGAGGGGAAAGAGAGCCATTACTGAGGCGCACCGAGGGTGAGGTGGATTTACCATTTGCAATGGGTAGAAATGGGCCATAAAACAGATGAGGAATTCCATTACTTCTAATGATTCCCCATGACCTTTAAACACAGGGCTACAGTCCATTTTTCTATCTTGTACCAAATAACATCCTTTGGTAACTAAAACATACTTTCGGGGGTACTGGGATAGTATTGGACTAACTAAGATCTTTGTGGAATCAATAGTTAAACATTTGCTATCCCGCTTTTTTGTATGATGCAAACTCACTGTATGATTTTGCTTTATTTTGGCTTGATTTTTATTTAAAAGATTTGGTTTGTATTTGTAATAGGTTTGATTTGTGTATGTCTGCTCTGCTACACACCATTGATCCACTGAGGAGCAATTGGTATTTTTATCACTGGTTCCTACATTTGGCCCCGATACCTGGGGGTTGACACTTTCTGACGCATGTTAATACTCCTATGTATATGATCTTTGGAGGTCATTGCTGCCTTTTCCTTTTTTCCTTTTTATTGTAATCATTTTTTCCTCCCTCCTTTTTTCCTTTTTTTTCCTCTTTTTCTGTGTGTAGACTTTAGTATTACTTACTTTGTATGCTATTTGATATTACATTACTTTGGACTGGTATTGAAACACATATATATATGATATCTAACATATATTGGTCTTATCGTAAATTGTTAGATTGAAATGAAGGTCAGTACTGTGTGCTTCTCATAATATTTGATTATAATTATTCTTGTTACTTGAAATTATGTATCTGGGTAAATATGGTGCTGTAGTGCATATAATGAAGCGCTGGTATGATCTGGCCTTTTTGCAAATTAATCGATTAGGAGGGAATGTCATTAATTTGTGCTCATTGAAATATATTGTAAATATTATTATTTTCATTATTAGATATAATATATTTCTTGGAATTGGTGTCGCAAGTTACACATTAAATCTTTGATATATATTGAATTTTTGGAAATTGTTGGATTGAAATGTTAGGACATTAACTTGTGTCCATTGGAATATATGAATGATGTCTATTGTATCAATACACCATGATGTGATCAAAAATTATTCGGGATACTTTGTTGAGAAGGACGTTTTTCATGCAAACTTTCTCCTCTGACTTTAAAGATGGAGCATACAGCGTATCTTAGATATCCGTCAGAGCACATGAATGAATCATTTCCATCTGGATGGTACACTGTCATTCATATAAGATGGGGGGGGAAAGAGACCCATAGCATGTTTTCATCTACTAACTGGATTATACGTATGAATACCATCCTGTTTCACGTACTATGATGTTGTTATTAATACAGAAAAATGGGAATTTCGATATTATTTGTTTCTTTTCTGGTTAGAAGATAATAAGAAAATGAGACTATCTATTTTGTGTATTGGGCAGATTACGAATATGAACTTCACATTGATTGGCACAAGGTAATGCGAATGGTCGCAAGCCAATAATATGAGGAAACTGAAATTATGTTTTGTGTGGATATTTATCCGTTTTGCCTCCACTCAGGAATTGGAACTGGACACATGTGACAAAAGATATTGTTGGACATGTATATCGACACATTGAACACCGTGTTGGTATTGGTGGACTGTCGGGGACATAGTATAGAGAGTTATGATTGACAATGTGCTGCTTCGATGGGTATTCGTTTTTTCTCCGACTCAAAAACTGGAATTAATTGTGTGTGACAAATGATATCGTTGGACGTATAAATCAATATATGGAATGCTGTGTCAGTGTTTGTGCATTTATGAAGATGTGTTTAGACAAGAAATATTCTCTTTAAAATATGGCCGATCCATTACTATAACATAATGCGGGTTACTCATTTGGCTTTCCCAGGTGTATGTGATTTCGCCTAACAATTCTCTATTTAAATAGGTGAGCTTGGATGGGCTGGCTTTCTTTCATTGGCCAAGGCTTGAACGTAGCAAGTGATGGCGGGTATGCCGCTGCTGACATGGAATTAAGTTATACACGTTTTTGGGTATAAGTGTAAAATTCTGCCAACATGTAAGAAGATTATCTGTAGCTATTGATGGGGTTACTGACGCAGACTGAAGGAAATACAATTTGGGTAAAAGTGCAACACTCTTTACGGAATACTTGGGGACCGCCTGTGAAGCTCGGAAGAAGGGTGTCATGTTTTGGTGTGTAGTATGCCTGACTTGGGTGGATTTGACCTATATATACGGAAGCATGACGACGTTGGGCACTATCCAGAATGTAGTTACATTGTTGCACATTTTGCGAGACAGAGGCAGGCTATAGCCCCTTTCAGAAGTGTGGTTGTACGTTTGGAATAGCCGTATACACAGGGATGGGATGTGGCAGTTATTGGAACGCGGAACACAGGGACACATTGTTGCAATCTGCACCAGATAGTCAGCGAGCAGGAAACAATGGTGTAATCTTCAACATTTGTAGCCCAAACAATTGGCTTGATGCTACGGCGGTGTAATGTGTTTAACTGGGGCCGGTTTGAGACTGATATATATGGAAGCAAGACTACAGTGGGCAGGACTTAGGAATTGGTTACACTGTTGTTGCACAATGCGCTAGATGGAGGTGGACCATAATCCATTGGGAAATAAAAGTATATGTTTTGAATAGCAGTACATATATGGATGGGATGAGGAAATAATTGAAATGGAATACAGAGGGATACATTGCTCTTAGCTGCACTGCATAGTGTGATGCGGCAAATGAGTGGGAAGCATAGGATCACCCATTAGGTTTTTAAGTCAAAGCGCTTTGTTGATGGAATTGCGCTGTGATGGGGCAATACCTTTTGTGAATGTGGCTTATTAGGGAGTGTATGGGCTTTGAATGGCAAAATCGACCATATTGGGAGATATTTCCTTGGAAATATATCTCCATTGTCAGGGCCTTCCCTTTTTGTGGACATTAAGTTAAATGACAGTTTCCTTTTTTATTATATGCACTTAATATCCCCTACTTTTTCTATTGTTTTTGTTTATTCTTTACCTTTCTCCCTTCACTTTCTGACTTCTAATGTCGCCCATATACATAATTCGTGCAACCAAAACTTTCTTAAGGATGTAGGGGGCACATGCATCAAGGTATTTTGCGATGGCAAACAGTGCGAATCGCAAAAAATGGCCATTTGCAATCGCAAAATAGCCATAAGCAATGCATCAACCAAAATCGCAGACTCCCAATTGCATTCGCAAAATATAGTGATTACCTATTTAGCGAATGGCAAATAGCGAATCCGTATTAGTGAATCGCTATTTGGTAATCGCAAACCTATGCATGAAAATTCGCAAATTGTGAATGGCCCAGAAATCGCAATTTTGCACTCGCAAAATAGCACAAATTAAATCAGGTGTTGACCATGTGAAAACTATCTAATAGGTGGGAACCATTGGCAAAGTATTTAAACAGTCCCAAAAGGCCTCAGAAAGTTTCACAATGGCAGCGCTCTACGTCATGGCAAGGAGGAGAAGGCTACGAGCAGCAGCACAGAGAAGAAGGAGGATACAGGAGCGCATTTTTAGAGTGCGCGTTACATTGCTTGGGCAGACAGAGGAAGAGATATATGACAAATATAGGTTGAATGCAGACATGATCTATGATCTGATAACTGAATTAGATCCCCAACTGCAGAGTCAGAGCCGCAGGACACATGCCATTCCCACTCATGGGCAGGTCCTATGTTCACTGCACCTCCTAGCGTGAGGTTGCTTCCAGGGTGTAATAGCTGCAGCTGGAGGGGTTTCCTAAAGTGCACTATCACGCTTTTTCAACTCATTCCTAGACGCCATGTTGCAGGGGATACACCACCACATAAGGTTTCCTACAACACCACATGAATTGCAGCAAACAAAATTTGATTTCTATCAGGTAGCCTAATTTCCCCACGTAATTGGTTGCATTGATGGGACGCATGTAGCCATACGTCCTCCCTCAGTGAATGAGTACTTTTACAGGAACAGGAAATCATACCATTCACTGAATATACAAGTCATCTGCAATTCGAAACACATCATCACAGACATAGTGGCTAGTTTCCCTGGCAGTACACATGATTCCTACATCTTCAGACACAGTGGCATACACACTTGTCTCCTCGGGGGTGAATTTGGGCGAAGGATACCTGCTTGGTAAACATATGTAAAAATGTCTTGCAGACCCTTTGGTCATGGTGATACATAGCAGTGCGTATTCTGTTGCTTTCTACCCTGTAGGTGACAGCGCATACGCTGTGCGCTCCTACATACTGATGCCATACCTGAATCCAAATACCCCAAGTGAGCAGCGATACAATGGAGCGCATATTTCCACCCGCAATGTGATTGAGTGGACCTTTGGCTTACTTAAAAGTAGGTTCTGCTGCCTCCACATGACTGGGGGGCATTGCAGTCCAGGCCAGACACCTGCTGCAAAATTGTGGCCACTTGTGCCATGTTGCACACCATTGCAACTTCTAGAGGCATACCCCTGGAACTCTCAGACAGCGAGCCTGAGGAAAACAATCAGCCAGGACAACCAACACCAGCAGCACACGGGCCGAGCACAGCAGAGGGAAGACAGAGATGTGCAGAAATTACACAGCATTATTTTTAAGGTGGGTAATGATGAGACGAGACACTACATGCTTTAATTCTTTGTGATATTTATTTTGTAGAAAATGTGGTAGTGGTAATGCACGCATACCATGTGCAAACTTGCATTGTGACAGTCAAAATTACGCAACATGACATTGCCATGGTACTTCAATGTCAGCCCTGACAAATGGCATGATACTGGTTACCTCACCAGATTCTAGTTTGTCTCCCAACACCACACTACTTTCTGCTGCCACACACTCCTGTGGGCTGTTCTGTGGGCTCTGCCACATCCCTTTTGGAGCCTTCTGATGCAGAGGTGCTCCTGGTACTGTGCCTCCTGCATGTGGTCACTGGTGCCAAGAGACTACTTAGGCTGGAGGCCTCCTCACTCTCCCCTCCACCCAGTACATTGTTGCCCACAACTGAGGTAGTCTGTAATTGCTCCACGGCATTGGTGACCTGTATGAGTCCCCTGGCCATGTCCCCACAGCAATGGGTCATCTCCAACTGCATGCCCACAGCACCACGGGAAAGCTGAGCTGTGGTTGTGCTCAGGTGGTTGATGGCCCTAGTGTACCCATCAAAGCGCCCTATCAAATGATGATGCCTTTTGCATTGTGACACATGGTCTTCCTTGCACAACTCACGGATGGCATGGCTGACATTTGTAAAGTTCTTATTCTTGTCCCTCTGTCCTTCTACCACTGCTGTAGTGAGCTCCTCCATGCTGTCCCTAATCCTTGCTATGTTTGCAGCCAATGAACCAAGTTGTGCCTGCATTAATTGCATGTGTTTGCATTGCAGGTGCTGCACCTTCAACATTTAGCTCTCCAGCCCACCCCAGACGACAGAAGCATCATCTTCAGCAGCTCCCATGTGAGCCCTTGCCCGGCACCTCCGGTTGTGGACGTTGTTGCGCCACATCTGTACTTGGGGTCTTGGTGTGGGGGTATGCCCAGCCTGTGATGTTTGAGGGTCAGGTTGGGTCTCCTCTTCTGTTTCAAAGGCAGGTAGGGGTGCCACTGTGTTCCTGCATCTTGTGGGTGCAGGTATTGTGTTTGCTGGGGCCACTTGTGTCTCCTCTCCTGACTGGGCCTGAGTCTCTTGGGTGTCATGGCCTTCACCTTCATCAGACTCCTGCGCAGCTGCATCTGTGATATTAAACAGTGCAAGTTCAGTATTTTTTTGGACATGTATGTCACATTGCACTGAGTATTGTTCAATAAAGTTTATTGGTAACACACAGTGTCTAGATTGTTAACTTGCTTGTTGTGCTTGAGAGCACAAATGCAGTTTTGATCCCTCCTTGCCTTTCCTATTGGTGTTGCTGTCTGCTAATCCCATGATGCATTTGTGTGTAGCAAGTAAAATGTGGACTGGAGTAGGAGTTGCAACACTAAGCTTGATCTAATTTGAGGGGTATTTTTTTTAGATTTAGCATTAAATGGTAATTAGCATGTATCTTCCCTTGTGAAGTACTGGGCTGTGCCGAGGTATCGATCTGGGTGACTCCAACTACAGCCTCAGGCTGAAGTGTTGACTCCACCAGGTCCAGGTGTATTTGCAGTTTGGGTCGATGACCCCCCTCCAGTCTTCTTGGCATCCGCAAGCCTGGCGGCAACCTTCTCCATGGCATGGCTCTGCAGATCATACCAGCGCTTGCGCAGGTCTTCTATGGAGCGCTGTGTGACCCCCCGCTGCATTGATTCTGGATTGGATTCCAAGCCAGATTTTGCGTTTCTCCGACTCAGGGACCTGGAGTGACTGCTTCCCAAAGAGTTTGTCATGGCTCTGTACAACTTCCTCGGTGAAGACTTCAAGCTCCTTCTCGCTGAACTTCAGCTTCCTCTTCCGCTGCGCTGCCTTGTTCTCATTTGTTCCAGAAGCCATGCTGATGTCCTTACACAGGGTATTCTGGTCTCCAAATTTGTTTCCTTCTGCTGTGCTCCTGCAGTCTGCCTCCTCTTCTGTCTCTCTCAGTACACAGGTGACAGCAGATCCTGCATCACTTCCTGGTTGTGATGTCATCATGCTGCATCAAAAAACGGATTTGCTATTTGCAATTCAGTAATTGCGGATTCGCTTTTTGCGATTCAGTATTTGGCAATCGCAAGTAGCGATTGCGATTTTTACAGAATCGCTAAATTTTTGCGATTTTTTTGCTGCATGGGTATTTGCGATGACCAAATAGCGATTCCTTAAAAATCACTATTTCGTCATCGCAAATTGGAACTTTGATGCATGTGCCCCTAAATTGTAATTTCCATACATTGTGTCATTAGGTGTCAACCACAGGGGTGGACGTGGGCTCAACCACAAGGGCCTGTGGTTTCAAAGTATGACTGAACTTCCGCCCATATTTGGAAAGGATTGTGCTATGTTGGAATTACAAAGTTCTAAATTAAGCAATGAAATTTGATATGTGACTTTTATGGTGCGTAGTTAAACTATCACTGTATATACATCATTTTCTCGCATTCCCCATTCTTATTTTTGTGTGTCCTCTTTCCTTTATTTTGTTGGCTTTCTTTTGCTCTCCAAATACAATATTTTGATTCATTTATTTTGGAAGACATAATGCATTTAATTTATTAGAAGGATTGTAATATGTATGATAAGGATGGCTGACTTGACCCTTGGCTTGTGCTTTTCCCACAATATCTTGGTATATACTTCTATATACAAATCTCTCATATGTTTGTAACTGTTTAGCCTACTGAATGGGGGTTACCTTTTGTAGAGATTTGGTATTTTCATACTGAATACCACACAACAGGGTATGTGAGGGACTTTTTTTTATAAATTACCCCGATGTACCTTTTCTCAATGTTTTTAACTTGGTTTTTAAAATATGTGTTATGCGTGTATGTGTATATGTCATTGTGTGAGTATGTGTTGGTTGTTGTTTCATATATCTGTCCTTGAGGATGGTGTGTATATATTTGGGTATATCCCTTTATTGGTTATATGTATTTATTTACCTCTTTTGCATTTATTCTGTTACAGCCCTGAAGACGTTCACTTGTTGTGAACAAAGTGCATTGACTGTTTGGTGTACTGTTTCGAGTCTTTTTTGTATGCAAGCAAAATAAAGAAGAACTGGAACATATTAAATTCTGATTGGTACTCTTCTATATGGACATTCATTATTGGTGCATCTGTTTGTATTTGTATTACAATGTGGCCATAAGATCGTACCCTTGGGCAGCAGGTACCTACAGACTGTGCACATCACAAGGACTGTACTTTGGGAATCATTTACTTTGTGGCAGGGGAGAGGTGCGGTCCATCTAGCTTGCTGTCCTGTTGTTTTTGTTGGAATACTTCATTTGAATAGGCAGTGTCCTGTCCCCACACAAAGGACTGATTTCCCCCCACAGACAGCCTGGCAGACAGGACTGGGTTGAAATGGATACTTGAGCAATTCAGAGAGCTGCTTTGAAGTCACCCCCACACATCATAGTCACTTTTGGGTATAAGTACAGGGTCTCTGATGCCCTACAATCAGATATTACTGGATGTGTAACTAAAGCTCTGCCAGAAGAACTGCTGTGTTGATTAAAGGACTCAACTGGATTGCTGGTCTGTTTGTTGCCCTGCTGCCTGCTTCCGCTGAAGGAGAGCTGGACTCTGCCTTCACTCCAAAGTGATCTCCAAGTGCTTGTTGCCTTGCCCCTGGTTCTTAAAGTCTCAGGGCCATCAAAGACTTCCTTCAACTCTGCTGCAGCTGCTAGACTCTACCTCAGAAGTGGATTCTGCAGCTTTTCTGCTTCAAAATCAACACAGTGCTGCGTTTGCAACGAGCGGAACCGATACATTGCCCTTCAACGCTGACGCACGAGCCGATTGACGACATTGCCTCGACATCGATGGACAGTGCAGCTCGACCTTGACGCAGCACCTGCATCATAAAGGGGTTGGACACTGAAACATTTATCGACTGCATGGATCGGTGCTGGCTCTTTGCCTCCATCAACGGCATTGACAACGACGGGGCACCACCTCGACCCCTCGCATTGAGTCTTCGAAGTCAACGTTTGCTCCATTCAAGGTACTTTATCAGGGGGTCCTGCCTGAGCCCAGTAGCCCGCCTGCCCTCCATCACGGTCGGCCTGAGCGTTTTCTTTCATTTACATGCCATGCAATGTGAACTAAGTGCCAGATTAAATAAATGCTGGTCATAAATTGCTGGTGGCAATTTGCAACCAGTATTTTTGCAACTGGTGGAGTATTTTATGATCTGACCTACGTACTAAAAGGCGGGTTCACAAAATACTGAATCGTAGTTGGTGGCAATTTCACCTGCCTCATGAATATTAATAAGTTAGTTTACAAATTATGACCTCCTTTGATTTGCTGCCATCACAGGGATAGAGGCCTGGTGGTGTCAGCATACCATCATGTCTGCGATTGTGTTTAAGTAAAGCAATCATATATTTTTTAATGCAGTCTGTTTTCCGTAAAGAAAAATGTGATTAGTTAAAAAAAAAGAAAAGTTTTACAGACTAAGCAGACTAAGCAGTGCTCCATTGGACCTCTGTTTACTCTTAAAAACATTTTTTGCAGACATTCACAAAGGGGAAAGGGACCCCTTCCCATTTGTAAAAGGGTTTCCACTTTCTTTTAGTAGTCAATAAAAGATTAATGTTTTGCCACTTGATTTCAGTGCATCCCATTGCAATTCTCTATTTGAAAGGGAAGCCCTAAACATGCCCCTTCCACATAGCGATCCAGTATGTAGTGCAAACCCAAATTGAAATTCAGTAACATGTCACTGAATAGCAATTTGGGTTTGGTAAATACGAAAAGGCCATTTTGGGGTAGCAAAGGCTCTGATTTTGCGAATCAGACCTTTTGTGACTGCAAAATGCCTTAGTACATCTGGCGCCTAATTGATACAGATTAGTGAACACTCCCAATTTATACTAGAGTGATGGCGTAAGTCCATGATTTCATTAGTACAGCCACCGTTGTCAGCCTTCCTCAAAACAAAACCCAAGCTTGTTTTGCATTTTTTTTAAAAGATTTCTCTCTAAAGCTATTGCAGGGCCAACCTAAAAAACCTGTTACCTGGTTCAAATTAGATGCCTTTTATATCTCTTGTTGTATTTTTCCACCAACGCCAGAGAGAATAACGGTGAACAGCCAGCCATTCTCTCTAGGATGTTTCAGGGGTTTCCTTTCATTGCCATCAATAACAGCAAAATGAGACCCTAATAAAATCGTAGTAAGGGAGAGGCATGTCTTACATGCCATTGGCATACGACCATATAGGAATGCAGAAATGCCGACTGAATACCAATGTAACATTTAGATCAATGTTTAGCTATAAAATGCTGTTGGATAAAAATTGCACTATGCATAAAAAGATGCACTGTATCTTCCTGTGTTACTTATACATGTGTTTACCCTAACATCTTAATACAGTTTCATTATGGTGTGTGACACTGAATTTGCCTCTGGTTTTAAATCTTAAAGACAACGCAGCTCCTCAACTCGGGTGAAATGAGATGCTCTACCTTTCCTTTTACAGGACGGAAGTCACACAGACCTGGGCTGCAATTGTGGCATGAGTTAGGCCTGAGGTCAAGCATAGGGTTTTAAGAACAGGGAAATTATTGAGGGCCTCAATTACAGACCTTTGGTGGCAGGGCAGCGCTGCAAGCCGTCCTGCTGCGCTGTCCTATGTCAAAAGAAAAGGGCAGGGAATGTGCCGTATCTATGCGATACAGCGCATTCCTGTTCTCTTTCCCAGCGCTGGCGCACAATTTGCTGCCATGCTCCAATGCAGGCACCTTTGCACCATGGTGCAAGGGTGTCTGCATTGTGGGAATGATTGATTTTGTGCAAGAAGGAACATCTTCCTGCACAAAAACAATCGATGGAGGCCATTTCCTCCTTCTATGTGTGCTGCTAAATGCAGCACACATACAAAGAGGGAAAAACAAGGAGAAATAAAGTTATTTCTCCCCGTTGCCAATCCCTTACGCCTCCCCTGGGGAGGCGTAGGCTTTTGACGCATTCTTAGATTTAGAGAACATTATAAATCTGGAAATGTGTCAAATGTTATGGGTGCTACGTGGGAACACCACCGTAATGTCCATGGCATGCATCACAATCGCAGTGTGAGGCATATTTCAATATTTTGGCATAGCGCAGCGTCGCAAGCCTTATAGCTGTGCTGCCCTATATCAAAAGAAAAGGGCAGAAATGCACTGTATCTACAAGATACAGCGCATTCCTGTCCTTTCTGCCAGTGGCAGTGCACAAACTGCAGCCGAACGCCAACACAGTGTCTGTGTTGTTGGCATGAATGTTTTTGTGCAGGATAGGACACCTTCCTGAACAAAAACAATTAAAGGAGGGGTTTTCCTTGCTCTATGTGTGCTGCTGAGTGCAGCACAAATGGAAAGAGGAAAAATCAAGGAGAAATGTGAACATTTCTCCTCGTTACACCTGTTTTGGAAAGGCATTAGTTTTGGTATTGCCCCATATAGGCTATGTTGTAAATCTGTGGCAGTGTCAAAAAACATGAGGGTTGTGTGGGAACACCCACAGCAATACCCATGGAACGCCTCTTCCACACAGACTAAGGCATTGCCTTATTCCATATTTACAAGGCCATGAAAAACCACGCAGGGAGGCTTTGCGTGGCCTTGTAAATATGGGCTGGCACACTGCGCCTCCGGAGTATCACAAAAGTTATGCTCCGGTGGCGTAAAAGTGCCACAAGGGGCATTGTAATTATTCCCCCATATCTACAAGACCATGAAAAGCCACACAGCTGGCTTTATGTGGCATTGTAGATAAAGCACCGTACTGTACGCCGCTGGAACATCAATAAAAGTGACGTTCCAGTGGCGCGCATGGGCTTATAAATAAGGCCCCCCATCCGTTCGCAGCCAAATGCAGAGACCACCACTTTGTGCATTTGTGCAGCACAATTTAATAATTTGAAAATAATTTCACTTAAAGCTTTACAAGCTCTCTTAATATTTAGGAGAACTTTAGCTTGGCCATGCACACCAACCAGTCATCGTCAGTCACATTCCGTTATGTTAGTCCAGTTCATTCCAGTCATTGACAACGTGAGAGACACAATTCATCCCATGCTGTTTGATTTATTCGTTTCCACAAAACCTCACAATTACCTCTGCTACAGTGCTGAAACTAATAGACATATTTTTGAATGCCTACTTTTTATGAAGACGACCGCTCTCTCAAACCTTGTTACCCACCTTAAAATCCGATAATCAGTCATAGAAAGGTCCCGCTTTGCGCTCATAGCCCTCATGCAGTAGTACTGCATTGCCTGCTAAATCTGAGTTTAAGGACCAAAGGCAGAGGCTAACTATTATTTGACTAATCTTTGAAGCTAGGGACATCAACACAAAACTTTGATCGACAGTCAATCAGTCTGCAAGAAAGTCCTGTTGGAATTTAATAACTTTCAGGGGGTTCCGCTCTCCTAAGCAGGTGAACAATAATTGACGAACATTCGTTTCCACGCTCTCTGCCCGTGCAGCTGTCACGGTTAGATTGACAGCTTTGCTTAAAAATAAGCGGGATAATGCCTACGTCCGTGACCTCTGGACCTTTTCTGTCCCTGCACTTGCCTTCAGACCCACCAGCAAAACTGGCGTCAATAAGTGTAATTCCAGCCTGAGAAGGTCCGCCGAAATCTGGCCTTTCCACAGTCTTTTTGCAGTTTCTGTCTTTCCAGGGCTGTTTTAACCTTTTCCTTGAAATGATTCATAAAGGACTCCGTTCCCTTGGGCTTATCCGACCTTCTTCCATCACATTTAAAGCAAATTAAAATTTACAGAAATTGTCCTTTCCTCTTATGTTTAGATATTCATCACATGTACAAAAGCAAAGGGTCTGAGTCATTTCAGAGCCAATATAGTATTTCTATTTTTGTGTTGCATCATACAGCCCAGGTTCATTCCTATGGCACCTACTGTTTTCACATGGTGGCTTTTCTAAAACAAAAAACCATGGCTGCCTTTAATGGCTTCGCATTCTCTGAAATGTTACCGTTCAACATGCACGGCAAGTTCTTCTTTCCGCCCTTACAATCCTATCACACCAGAAGGGGCCGTTACTTTCCCTGAATTCAAGTACAGAATAAAAAATAGTATTTAATATATAGGACGCCACTGCTTATTTTGGAACATAGTAAGTGCTGGTAGCCAACGTTCTTTATACGAGTCTGACACCCTGCTTCTAAATGTCGGTTTGCCGAATACGCAAGTTATCCATTCTTGATTTCACTTCATGCCTCTTTCATTTACTACCATAGTCTCCCTGGCTTTTTATGTCACTCCTTCATGTTTTTTTCATCCCTGCTTTCTCCCTTTTTCACTGTTTTTTCATCTTTCACTTTCCCCTTCTATTTTTTTTTTAGGCAATTTATTGAGCGCGCAAATACTTTTAGGTGTCTCGGCGCTGTGCTTCTATCCCCCTTTGCTGTCTTTCTTGGTCTTGTTCTGGTTCAAAGGCTGATGATGAAAAATAAGTTCTCGTCCCATATAAGGAGTATCAGTTGGGTGAAGGGTGAATCACTAAATACCTTTCACTGACAAAAAACAAAGGTTAAAGTGACTTTATAGTTAGGAATTGTAATAATATCTTGATTAAGATTTTTAAAAACCTAGAAATTCACTGAAGAAAACAAAGGTAAAGGTGGTGTTATAGTTAGGTGAAAATGTCATCTAAAACCACTGAAATTTACTTCTTATACCTACCTTAAATCATGCACTAAAGTAATTATAACTCGCGCCCTCCATGCACAGTGTTGTCATCAATGATGTAATTTCAGATGATGCAGTGATGTTATTAATGATATCATGGAATATAGCATGGGTGATGTAACATGGGAGGTAATTAGGAGTGTATGGCGAGGTAGCGAGTTATAATATATATATATATATATATATATATATATATATATATATATATATATATATATATATATATATATATATATATTCCAAATGAAACCTCACACTGCCTTCACAGCGCGAGAAAGCAAGCCCTCCAGTCGGGAGTGAAGTAAAACACAGTTCTTTATTCCAGCAGGTACCAGTTAGAGCATTACGCGTTTCAACCGTAAGGTCTTAATCATATGCCAAAATGGGGAACAGTTGTTCATTTGTTCAAATACTCAAATTCAAAACAGTGAAAAAGGACTAACGTGCTCACTCAAGTAGATGCCTTACTCATAAAAATGCTTAGTAAATAAATGTTCAAAAACGTGTGTGATCAGTCTTGTTATATATCCCATACTCTTATTAAATACATCCCATGTATATATATATTCTTCCGAGTTCGCGAGTAACTCTTCCCAAACGGCGGCGGGCTTCCGGCGAGGTCGCGTACCTCCGAAATATGCACAGTCCTTTGTAAAATAGACAAAGCTGCTGAGTCCAATTCCTTTAGTCAGCGTGGTTTTATTAATTAATTCATGTAGCAAAAAATGCACGACGAGTTTCGGAGCAGCCGCTCCTTGGTCACGGCTCGAAAAACGATGTATTCGCCATTAACATATAGTGCACATAAGTGTAAACATAAAGGTAGGACTACTGTATCACCTCTAATATCATGCATAACGGCATCCATTTTGAAAGGGTAAATATCTCACAGTTGAAACCATACAATTCAATGTGTAAATTTTACACCAGAAATATTGATCGTAATTGTTGCACATGATCAAATATCATTTTTCAAAAATCAAAGTTCATGTTTATCATCAATCAAGCCCCAGTGGGCGTAAGCAAACATTGCAATGCATAACTATGTTCTTTGCTGTTGCCCAATGGGCAAGTGACAACCACCCTTGATCTATATGGCCCAAGTGGGCATACATATGCAACCTACATATACATTTGGTTCTCTAACAATCCTTGATCTATACAGCCCAAGTGGGCATACATATGCAACCTACATATACTTTTTGTTCTCTAACACCCCGTATTGTAGCTCTTTTGCGTTCCTCTGTATTACAATGTGATATCTCCGTCTCCTACAAAATAAAAACAAGTGCAAAGATCATTATTGATCAACATATAACCATTAAAATTACAAACATTGTACAGGAGATGCATACATACATTTTGTGGCGATGTGACAAACTACTTTGAAAATTAAACAATAATATGGGATTCATCTAGTTAACCCAAGTGTACAGATAATTCCTCATCTTTATTCATGCCAACTGGATGCATGGTTTCATATTTAATGATCATTCCGGATTCCAAACGTCTTAAATCACGAACCCTATTTCCTCCTTTCTCCGAAATTGGGATTCTATCAAGGGCACAATATTTCAACAGCCTAGCATTCTTATTGTGGAATTATTTAAAGTGCCTTGCAATCGGATATTGCCTATCCTCATTTGTGATAGCCCTCATGTGCTCTAAGACATGTTTTTTTACTGGATGAATTGTACTCCCAATGTAAATCAATGAGCATGGACAGATCAATGCGTATACGCAAAAATCAGATTTGCACGTCAGATGTTTGGTAATCACAAAAGGTTTCTTAAATCTGGATAACTCTATTTGCTTGCAGTTGACACTATTTTGGCATGCTTTGCATGACCTACATACGAAAAAACCTTCTATCTTTTGTGTATTTCTAGAAGTTGATAATGTACTCTTACACAGAATGTCTTTCAAAGCTGTACATCTGCGAAATGTGATTTTTGGATTTTCGCCCACGTATCTACATAATGTTTCATCTGTACCCAAAACATCCCAAAATTTTCGGAGGCATCTTTTCACCTCCCATGCTTGATTACTGAACGATGTTATGAATCTTATAGGTTCTTCCTTATCACTCTCTCCACTTTTGGGTTTTAACAGATCCACTCTCTTAACTGTTTTTACTTTTTCGCATACCTGTCTTATAGTTTTTTGGGAGTACCCCTTTCCCTGAATCTTGCTTCCATTACCATCATTTCCTCCTGGAAAGCTAGGTCAGAGCTGCAATTACGCCTAGCCCTTAATAGCTCTCCATATGGTATACTATTGATTAGGTTACTAGGGTGGCAGCTCTCTGCGTGCAGTAAACTATTACCAGCAGTTGTTTTACGGAACACTCTGCTCTCAAGTTTGTTACCCATCACCTTCACTTCCCCATCCAAAAAGTTATTGATTATCATTAATAACTTCGTCTGGCGTTTTTTGCTACATGAATTAATTAATAAAACCACACTGACTAAAGTAATTGGGCTCAGCAGCTTTGTCTGTTTTACAAAGGATTGTGCATATATATATATATAGCACTACAACCGGTAAGTGCTGGCAGCCATCTTGAGACTTGCTTCACCCGAGTTCCAAGAAAAAAAAAACTGTAAAGAAAGAATAGGGGCAGGGAAAGAATACTCTGACTCCCAAGCCATGGTCTTAGGGTTTAAAAAAACAATTGCCACGACTTTGAAATATTCTTGAATTTGCAACAAAAAAACAAAGCAAAGGCTCCTACGCTTGTTTAAGTTAAGCCTGCGGGTGAGGCCATGTCCCAGGGGCATATAATAAAAATAGGAGGAGTGTACGGGATCCCCCTCCTAGGGCTTATTGAAGCCCCAGGGACTGCCGGCTTCATTTAAATTGAATGTGGGAGGCACACAGACACCCCAACAGGCCCGGGAACTGCCACCTCCCTTGGGCGTTTTTGAAATTTAATCCAGGGGGCTGCGCTGACCACCTGAGACCCAGGGACCGCCATCTCCCTGGAGCTTTACTTAAATTTAATATGGGGACAATGCAGACCACCCCAGCCCCGGGACTGCCACCTTCCCGGGGCTAAATATAACATTAATTTGAGGGGCCGTGCAGCCCCACAGCAGCCCCAGGTACCGCCACCACCCCAGGGCTAAACATAACATTAATGCAGGGGGTCTTGCGGCCCCGCACAGCCGGGGGACCAACCCCTCCCTGGGGCAAAGTCATGCAATGGTGGGGGGCCTGGAGCGTTTGATGGCCCTGAGGACATAACTGTTTGCTGTGGCTTGGCTGGAGCTTTACCGCTCCTGACAAGTCACAGCAAACACTTTGCTCTCAGCAAGGGAGAGAAGTGAAAATGCCCTTGCTTGCTGGAAGCGGGGGCCTTCAGGCTCCCCGTGGTCCCTGTGGAGAGTAGAAAGAGCCAGAATATAGGTCAGAAATGAGCAGAAAGAGGCAGAATAAAGGTCAGAAATTAGCAAAAAGAAGCCAAATAAAGGTCAGAAACATGTAGCAAGAGGCAGAATAGAGGTCAGAAACAAGCAGCAAGAGTCAGAATAAAGGTCAGAAACGAGCAGCAATAAGCTAAACAAAGGCCAGCAAAGACCAGAAAGAGGCAAAATATAGATCAGGAATGAGCAGAAAGAGGCAGAGTAAAGGTCAGAAACGAGCAGAAAGAGGCAGAATAAAGGTCAGAAACTAGTAAAAAGAAGCAAAATAAAAGTTATAAACAAGCAGCAAGAGGCAGAATAGAGGTCAGAAATGAGCAGAAAGAGTCCAAATAAAGGTTAGAAATGAGCAGCAAGACACCAAATAAAGTTCGGAAATTAGCAGAAAAAGGAAATATAAAGGACAGAAACGAGCAGGAAAAGGCAGACTAAAGGTCAGAAACGAGCAGAACAACACAAAATAAAGGTGAGAAATGAGCAGAAAGAGGCAGAATAAAGGTCAGAAACTAGCAGAAAGAGGCAAATTAAAGGTTAGAAACAAGCAGAAAGAGGCAGAATAAAGGTCAGAAATGAGCAGGAAGAAGCAGAATAAAGGTCAGATACGAGCTTGCTGAGAATTGCTGAGACCTTGTTGGAGGCCCCACCCCCTTTCTCAGCCACCCTGCACAGCTCCCTCCTGGGGTATTACTTGTTGGGGGACAAACTCCCCTTGGCTGCTGAGGGTCATTGGGGGGCCAAGAAACCCTATTGTTACGATAACTGAGTCCCCCACAGCTTGATTGCTGGGACATCATTGGAGGCCTTGCCCTGCCCCCTTTCTGAACCTCTCTGCACAGGGGCCTCCTGGAGTACTACTGGTTGGGAGATGAACTCCCCTTGGCTGCTGAGGGCTGTTAGGGGCCAAGAACCCCTATTGTTGTGATAACTAAGTTCCCCACAGCCGGATAGCTGAGAGTGGTCGGAGGACCTGCCCCTTTCTCGACCACTCAGCACAGGGACCTCCTCGGGTACTACTGGTTGGGGGAGGAATTCCCCTTGGCTGCTGAGGGTCGTTGAGGACCAACCACCCCATTTGTTGCAACAAGTAAGTCCCCTACAGCCGTATTGCTGAAACCTCATTGAAGGACCCACCCTCTTGCTCAACCACTCTGCAAAGGAGACTCCTGGCACACTACTGGTTGGGGGATGAATTCCCTTTGGATGCTGAGGGTCTTTGGAGGCCAAGAACCCCTCTTGTTACCTCCAGTAAGTCCCACACAATGTGATTGCTGAGAGCTGGTCGGAGGCCCTGCCCCCTTTCTCCACCACTCTGCAGAAGTACCTCCTGGTGCACTACTGGTTAGGGGATGAAGTCTTCTTGGATGCTGAGGGTCCTAGGGGCCCAAGAAGTACTCCTGTTACCGCCAGTAAGACCCACACAGTGGGATTGCTTAGAGCTGGTCCCTTTTCTTCACCACTCTGCAAATGTGAATACTAGGTAAAAAAACATAGAAATTCACTTAAAAAAACCAAAGGTTACAGGGACGTTATAGTTAGGAAATAGAATTTGAAAAACCTTTGAAATTCGCTGAAAAAACCAAAGGTTACAAGGAAATTATATTTAGGAAATAGAATTTAAAAAAGATTACAAATTCACTGAAAAAAACAAAGGTTACAGGGACGTTATAGTTAGGCTCAGATTTCACTCATACAAAACCATAGAAATTCAGCAGTTATAATTACCTGAGCTAACTAAAACTTACACTTTATAATGCACTGTGTATGACCTCACACATTACATCACTCATGACATGGTCAGTGATATCACTGATGACATCACTGACGATATCTCAAATGACATCACTGATGACATCATTGATGACATCACCCACAGACCCACTCACACACCCACTCACCCCATACAACCTCTTGTATGCCCACTCACACACCCACACAACCACTCACATAACCATTCACAGACCCATACCAGTACCCACACACTCACTCACTCCTCCATAGAGCCACTCACACACATCCTCGCTCATTCGTACGGTCACTCACACAACCATTCATTCACCCATACAGTCAGTCGCATAACCACACATTCACCCATACTGCTACTCCCACACCCACTTATTTACCTACACAGTTACTCAGACACCCACTTGCTTACCCATACAGCCTCTGAACACAGACACTCACTCACCCATACAAGCACTCACATACTTACTCACACACCCATACAACCACTTGCATACCCATTCACACATCCATACAAGCACTCATACATCCACTCACTCACCCACACAGCCATTCACCCAGACACTCACTTTCCAAAACAGCCACTCACACACCAACTCACTTAACCAAACACCCACTCAAACAGCCACTCACCCACCCATACAGCCATTTATACACCCAGTCACTCACATATATATAGTCACTTAAAAACCACAACTTAAAGGGGCATTATAGTTAGCCTCACATCTCACTCATACAACTCCATTGAAATTCAGCAGTTGTAGTTACCTGAGATAACTACAATCTATACCCCCGCAATGCACTTCTAATGACCTCAGATATTACATCACTCATGAGATGGTCAGTGACATTACGGATGACATCACTGAAGACTGGTGGTACCTGCTAGAGTGTGATGCCGTATTTCAGGAGAAGAGGGTTGGAGTAAGGGAAGAGCCTTGAGGGACGCCACAGGGGGTGTGCTTGGGTTGAGAGGTGAAGGGGGAAGACAGATTCTCTGGATGTGCCCTGTGAGAAAAGTTGATCACATCACTGATGACATCATCTAGTGATTCTGAGTGTTTTCTAAAGGTTTATGTGTGTTAAACATATATACTAAGGTACTACAAAAAGTTAAATGAGTCTAGTTTGTGTACTACTAATGAGTGATAATGTTTCTAATATATGTCAAGTGAGTGTCTGTGACTGTCTCTATCAGTGTTTTTGAGTGTGTGTCTGAGTGCTCTATGTGTGTGTGAGTGGCTGTATTTCTGCCTGTATGGATATGTTAGTGGGTGTGTGAGCAGCTGTATGGGTGAGTCAGTAGTGTTGGGACTGGTTGTATTAGAGAGTGACTGGGTATGTCAGTGGCCACATAGGTGACTGAGTAGATGTGTGGTTGGGGCATTGGTATGTGAGTGGGTGTGTGAATGGCTGTTTGGGTAACTAAGTGGCTGTCATGGTAGTGTGCACAGGAGGAAGGAAGAACACTTCTAAGACACATTCGTACACACCTCTTTTGTATAATGATGTGACTGGTGGAAGACTGTGTTGTGGCATGGAAAACTACGTATCCCAGAAAACCTGGGAACAGTACTCCAGAGTCCCAATTGCAATCACCTGCAAACCTGCTATAAAAACTCCACCCAGGAAGTGACCAGTGCTTGACAATCAAGAAAATACCTGACCTAGTTTCTTCGAGGATTAACAAGCATCTCAAATTGCCCTTTTCGTTTTTTCCCCTTGAGCGCTCAACAACTAGCGTGCTATTGAGCTTGAATGCTTTTCATTTTTTCATCAACTTTCTTTCCGGCTCAGCACGCTGTCTGATGCACGCTCTGAAAGCCGAGTCAGGTGATTCTCGAGCTCGTGCAAGGAGCCGGGCTTTCACGCAGCGTGTCTGGTGAGCGCTCTGTTGAGAGCCTTTGTTATATCTTTAAGGAGCATTCAGTCGGAACGCTAATTAGACACGCCCGGGCCGGGCATCCTGATTTATTTCTTCTTTCCACCCTTTGACGAATGGTGGTGATTTCCTTTGGGTGCGGCTTCAGGGGGAGCTGCCGAACTTTTCATCTACACAGCTTTAGGATGCAGTGGTGTATACTTTAATCGACGTGCTCAGTGGAGCACATTCTTCTGGCCTGAAATGTTGCAGTACTGTTTCCCTGTAGGTTTACAGGACTGGAGAAGACATTCAGCAGTTTGAAACCTAGTGCTCCTCTTTGCTTCGTTTATCTTGGGACCTCAGGCACAGTAGAGAAGTTCTTTTTGTTTTCTTCTTTTTGGAGGTTTATGTTTTGAAAAACATTAAGGAATTGAATGGCACTACCAGATGCTGTACTTACGTTAATTTTTTCACCTGTGGATTCCTGATATAGCAGAATAGCTTTCCATAGAGATTGGTGAATGCCTTTGTGACTATTGTTTTTCTTACCAAAAGAGTGCCTATCATTGGAGTTTCTTTATTCCTTTGCAAACACCAGAAGTCAAGACTATTTGGCAAGCATGATGTGTTTGTTGTGATGATGATTTTTTGTTCTTCCTCTTAAGGTGTGGGAAGTGAGTACTAGGGATCTTGAACACCTTTCACGTAATTCTGCTGAGTATCTCTTTGTTCTATCTGAAAGTGTTGATCTGTTCGTCTCCTTTTACAGGGCACGCTTTTCCACACTAGAGAGGACGCTGCAGACAAGGTCTTCCAGTTTGCATCGGCAGCCTTTTCTTATTTTATCCCAATCCTCTTTTCCCCCGAGTGGTGCCTTTTCAGGAGAGCTGTACTATGTGCTCCTGAGAGGTATCACGAAGGGTAATTGGAGAACTAGCTTCATACATTGTCCCCGCTGGGTGCAGGCTCCAGGTTAGTGGTATTCCAACTGATTATCTGACAGTGTTTGTGTGAGTGAGTGTACAGGTGAGGGAATAGATGTGAAAGTGGATGTATGGGTTAGTGAGTAGTTGTTTAAGTGTGTGTATAGGTAAGTGAGTGGGTGTCAGTGGCTGCATTGGAGAGTGACAGTGTGTGTGAGTGGCTGTAAGGGTGAGTGAGTGGGTGCGTGAGTGGTTTATGAACGTGTGAATAAGTATGTAAGTGGTTCTATGGATATCCGTGGGTGTGTGAGAGGTTGTATGTGTGAGTCATTGGCTTTGTGAGTGACTGAATGGGTAAGTGAGTAGACATATGAGTGGGTTTGTGGGTAAATTAGTAAGTGTATGAGTAGCTGTATCATGAGTGAGTGGTAGTGTGAGTTGCTGTATGCGTGGGTGCATTGGTGTGTGAGTACCTGTATGTGCGAGTGAGTGGCTGTGTGACTGGCTGTATGAATGAGTGATTGGGCATGTGTGTAGCTATATGGATGAGTGACTGGGTGTGTGAGTAGTTCTATGAGTATGCAAATTAGTCTGTATGTGATTGGGTGTGTGCGTGTGTATGAAAGGCTGTAAGGGGGTGTGAATAGGAGGTTCTGTGGATGATGTAATCAGTGATGTCATTTGAGAGGTCTTCAGTGATGCCATCAGTGATGTCACTGACCATGTCATGAGTGATGTAATATGTGAGGTCATGAGCAGTACATTGCGGGGGTTTAAGTTATAGTCAACTCAGGTAACTATAACTGCTGAATTTCTATTGAGTTGTATGAGTGAGATGTGAGCCTAACTATAACGTCCCTTTAACATCTGTTTTTTTCAGTGAATTTCTAGGTTTTTTAAAATTGTATTTCCTAATTATAACATCCCTGTAACATTTGTTTTTTTTCAATGAATTTCTAAGGTTTTTTAATTCGATTTCCTAACTATACCGTCTCTGGAACCTTTGGTTTTTTCCCTGAATTTGTATGGTTTTAAAAAAAAACTTTATGTCCTAACTGTAATCTGTACTCTTTGAGAGTGGGTCTGTGAATGGCTGTGTCGGTCTGTTAGTGGCTGTGTTAGTACCTAAGTGTCTGTCTAAGTGTGTCTGTGGGTGTCTCAAAAGTTGTGTAATTGACTGACCCATAATAAAACAGCAGCTGCCCCATTATTGAAAAAGAGTCCACGATTGTGCATAAAATAGCTACCCAAGTAGAGTACTTTCTATTGCTTAATTACTAAGCAGTGCCACCTTAAGTAAATATCCAGAATACATTCTACACTATAGGTATGTAATGCAACACAAGGAAATCTCACCAGTGATGCAATGTGATTATTCCTCATGCATCTTTGTCCAGAATTTTAGGATAAAATGAATGTTCCTATAAAAAAGACAGCATGACTTTAAAGACTTGAATCTGCATCAAATAAAGATCCTACCTCTTAACTATACAAAGTAATTGTATGATTTTTAGTGGAGATGTCCTCATATTGTTCAGCATTACAATGCATCTCCAAAATTGATGGAAAAAGTGTTGGGGTCCTTTTCGTAACATACCAATCTTCCTGGTAAAATGTGGGTAGCCCTTTTTAAACTACCAATGTGAACATGCCATGGCCAAATGGGACGAGCTTGGAAGTGATTTACCGATTTACATACTGCTAGTAATTTAAAAGGAGAATCATGGGCTCTTCTATGACCATGAGGAGAGAAAGAGCTCACTTGTTGCAGTCACTACAGGTTGCAGTCTTATAGATCTACGATGAATTGTTGTCCATGAAAGATTTCAGATTGTTTTTTAATCTGGAATTTCCAAGAAAACACAATTACTTTGCTTTCCCCAAGCCAAAGACTTACAATAATTTGTCCTTTACAGAGGTAGATCTTCAACTGGGGCACGTGCTTTGTTCACATTTTTAAGTGCTTCTTGTTGAGGTTCATTTTCTGTGAAATCTGCACCAGGCTTATAACAGAAGCTGACCTGCTTGTTTATTGAACAAAAGTTCTCAAATTTCCATAAAACGGTCTACCCAATTTGTGTATTTTCCACTAGTTAGGAACTTAGTGGCAGGTCACTGGGTGAATGTACAGTGTTTACTGCCCATTATCTTAGCATAAACTGGAAAGACTATTGCATGTCAGTTTTTCTGTGTGCTTGTGAGGTGTGTACAGAAATATATAGTATTTAATAATACTTTTTTTTCAAACAAATTGGGAGTCACACACCTGTCGTTACCCATCTTGCAGTCATCGCAACTACAGCACGGTTTTGGCAGAACTGAAACAGATATGTAGACGCTTTAAAGGTTTTCGTTAAGATAAGTGGAATTCTAATATAGTAATAAAAGTAGTATCATTTTAAAGGGAAAACATTTTAAAGGCCGTTTTAATACTTTTTAGGGAGCTGCAATGCCTCCTCGCATCATGCCGGCACTTACTTCCAGATCTGGGCTGGGTATGCGACTGTGTCATAATTTTTATAGTAGTAAAACACTTATATAAATACCAGTAAAGTTTTTTTTAAAGTAAGAGGTTTAGTAATACAACAATGAAATTAGTATGAGTATAATGCAAATACATTTTAAGTTTTGTTTAAATGTATTTTGCAGATTTGTTATGGCGGCGCGATGTGAGCGCGAAGGCATATTGCACCCCATGTGACTCAGAAACAAATGGATTTGATTGGTTAAACAGCATTGCATAAATAATGGTGGAACTCCACCCATTTCTTTTAATCCTTTAGGGACTGTGGAAGTGTTTTTCACAGCTCTCCTGCATTTCTCAATTTTGTTTTTTAAAATGTTTTTTTGGGAGAAAAATGGCGCCTGCTCCACCACTACCACCTGTAGAGAATAGCAGCAATTCTTCCCATGAAGATGAACCTGCACCTCTTAAAAAAGAAAGCATCGTCTGGGAATTCTTCAGCATCCCTGCTGGAAAAAAAAATCTGAATGCCAGAAAGGTGACTTGCACGCTGTGCAAAAAAGTCCTGTCTCGTGGGTCCGACCGGAAATATTCTTGTGGAACCACGAGTATGATGAAACATCTGCAGACCATTCATTCTACTCAGCTGTCAAGAGCACTGATGGAGCGAGAGAATAGAGACAGCCCACCATATTCTTCGGATGATGCTGACCCAAGCACTTCATCTAGTTTGACTCTAGCCGCTCCTCCTCCAACCTGAGTCCTTGAAATCGCGGCTGTCAGAAAATTCTGTTTAAAATTTCATACCATACTTACTATTGGAGAACAGTTCATCCCTGTGCTTGTATCTTTCAAAAACACTCACAAGTGTTAGTTTTTTTTAGGTCCGGACAGAGTTTGCATAACCACGCTACATGGAACTCTGCAAAGTGGTAAATAAACTCTGAGGCGTTATGTGGAGTTCCACGAGCGGGCACAGTTGCTTGCCACGCCTGTTCTTGTGACGTTTTCCATTGTACGTTATGTAAAGTGTGCTCTCATGCTCTGTTTATGGTGCTTGTCCTGTTTTCAATCCCTACCTAATCTTCTTAATCCTACCCCTCTGAAACCTATGTACCCCTCATTTTATTATCTATACCTTACCCTGTGTCTTTGTGTTTTTTTATTTTACGTTTTTTCTATTTTTTGTGTTTTTGCATGACTTTTGTACTTTTTTATTTTTTGCTTTACTTTCTTACTTTTTTCCTTCCTTCCTTCCTTTTCCTTCTTGTTTCTTCTACTTTCTTCTCTTTCCTGGCCCCCACCCAGCGCCATGGCAGAGCAGGGGAGCGGCAGCGCCAGGCCCCCCCGAACCTGCACCTGCATCCGCCTACCTTGTGGTAGGTTGCACCGCGAATTGGTGCAGCCCTGCACGTTATTCATGGAGGTGGAGGTGGCTACACTCGTTTTTATATGTGCAGAACCACCTCCCCTCCACCATGGCAGCAGGCGGCAGGCTTGGTAGTGGGAGTGTGAACAGCGGTGGGAGAGGGTGCGCGGGGCTGTGCGCCGCTGCTCTGGGATCGAGAGCACCCAAAAACAGTTTACGCACAGGTGAGCAGACATCCTGGATAGGGACCAGGACCTGATTAGCATGGAGGTTGCAGGGCTTAGTGAGTAATAATTATTTATTTGTTGTGTTCTATCTATGCTAACATTTTTTTCCCAAGTAGCAAGCATGCTAATTACACTCAGGTAAGTTAGGTTCTTGATACAAATATTATGTGATCATCCTTGAGTAGACAGGTGCTTGCCAGCGCTACCTAATCCTACTCATTGGCGCTCGCTTGGACTGTTTATTTAAGAAGTCATGCAGCGACTCCTCTGTCCTGTCACTGAGATAGTAGAAATTATTGGTATTAGTGAGCTAGCGCGTTCTCTCACTTCTCTGTGCCTTTATTTTTTGTTGCCTGTACAGTCCCAACTCCCAACCCCAAGCGATTCCCAGTGATGTGTAGTAAGTAACTAGTAACTCTGCATGCATCAGCATGTATGCATTGAAAAAAATGCAGACTGAATTGACCCGTCAAAGGGTAAGAGATCGAGAATGAGTTAAGAAGCAAAGATCATTCGTTGCAATTTATTAGTAGTTTCAAAATGTAGTTTAGGAAATTTTAAATAGGGTTAGGAAATTAATGAATAGGTCCACAGTACTAATACGAGAAGAGATCTGATTTATAAATGTTAAATCAAATGTTCCTGCATTTGCCTCTCCCATTCAAAATATTTTTGGGGAGATTACCTGTACCACTAATCTTTTTTTTATTTTATTTTGTTTATTTCTTTAATGAGCATCCAGGGGCAGGAGGGATCTGGCTAATACCATCACCGAGGCGCCAGCGGGTGAGGGGGCTAACGGTGCCTCCACGAGTGATGATGGCTCTACTGGGCCCAGTAAGTCCTCTTCTTAATATTACTATTATTTCCCTATCTTGATACATTTACCGCTTCACATTTAGAATATTTATTTTTCCTTTTTACTGTGCCTATCTCCAAATTTTTTCCAATTCCAACTTTACCTGTTTCCTAAATCCTTCTTATCCTTACAATATCCTATTTATTACTTACTTTCTCTATATTTCAAGTTTCTGTACTTGACTTCAAAACTATCTGTAATAGTCTGTAGCTTCCTTTTTCTTCTGCTTCCTTTTTCTTCTGCTTTGTCAGTAAGATTTACCTCTCCCCTTATAGTCTGGTGGTACAGTAAGACTCTGAGAACCCATTTTAGGTCAAGCACTCTACTGTGAAGATTGCATGCCCAGTTAAGGTAGTCTATGCATGTTTGTTGAGAAGGCTTTCAAGGTGGACCCTTCAGTGTTGTGCATGTTGTATTATCATAGTATACCAGCAGTTAATGACCTTGTAGCATGGCTGTAAGTATGATGAGGAGCACAGCCCCATTGCATTTGCCAACTAAGACCATATGTCCCTTATTGAGCAATTATTGCACCACTTCATTGCGCTACAATAATAATAAGATTCATTATAGCTCAGCCCCTCCATTATAAAACGTTTTTGTTTGGCTTGACTACCTTGTTTTTCAATGATTGCCAATGAACAAAATGCCCAACATGATGTTTTGAATTTGTGATAGAAGATAAAGATACTGTAACCGAACTGTAGTGATGTTTTGTTTTGTGGTTGTATTTTGCTATAAAAAAAATAGGGAGAGGTGTATCTGGCATCTAAAATTATAAATGTGTAATGTTTTTTCTAGATGCACAGACCACCAGGGCCAGGGACGGTGCCAGCGGAGGGGACACGGCTGCAGTGGTCAACAATGAGTGGGAGTCCCAACGGCAGCAGGGGCGGACAGTGGTAAGTCACATTGCTTACTTATTTTCAAATAGCGACATACTCACTGCAAGCGTGTTGACTGACTCATGACTCGTGTTTAGCAGATACAGTGGGAGTTCAGTAGTTATGTCCTCTTCTATCTGCAACTCAGCAGACAAAGGTTCATAAATGAACTTTAAGAATGATGAGTTAATGGGAAAAGGCAAAACAGGATGGAAGGTGAAAGAATGGGTGAAATCTATGTAATATATGAGTGAAAGTATGCGTGTATGAAGGGATGCATATAGGTGGGTGATGATGATGATAGGAATCAATCTGCATGGCTCGGTAAAGGATGGTTGAAAGGGTATATATGGGTAAAACTGGAAGCCCTGCCTGGGTGGGTGCGTTGTTAAAAGGAATGCTTGTGTGGGTTAAGGCAAAGCAGGATGGTTGAATGGAATGGGTGAAAGCAAGGATGTATGGATGGGTAAATGGATGTTGGTGAAAGGTTTGTTTGGAAATATGTTTGGATGGATAGATTGATTGGATAATGATGACTAGTTTTCCATGGTGAAAGAGTGGATGAGATAATGTAAAGCTTAAATGGTGCATATCAAAGCCAAGGGTGAAGATTAAACAAGTTTTTGGGACAGAGCAGTGTTTATGATTTGACTTTTTTTTCTTACTAGCTGCTCCTGTCAGCATGGCCCTTATCGCCAGGATGCAGCAGCCCAAATGCGGCAGCAGAAGCTAGAGGCAATACGGGCCGAATACCAGCGGATGGTGACCCAGGAGGAGGAGGAGGCAGCTGCCCAGGGCCCCAGCACCAGCACCAGCACCTCCAGCTTCCCTGCACAACATCGGTGCCACAGTCTTCAGGCATCTGCCTGCCTGCCAGCCAACATACACTGCTGTCCCCCTCTCAGACGGCACCCTACTATGTCAAGTCCTTTCAAGGCTTGCGTGGATTGAAGCCTGGCAGAGACGAATGGACCGGCACCTCGATGAGCTCCTGTGCCTGGCCCGCCATGCCGAGTTCCCTCTGCCCCTTTTTTAACTGTTATTTTGGTGGATGGGACTTGTTTACTGTTGTGGGTGGGGAGGGCGGGGATGTCGGTGTTGGGATCTGGGTTCTGTTACTTTCTACAGTTTGGACTTTTTCAGGGACATTGGACATTTTTATTTTTGTTGGACAATGGTTGGGGGCGGGGACATTTCATTTGTATGGGGAGAGGGCCAGTTCATTGTTAGAGGTGGGTGGAAGGGCTGGGTTTTTTGTTTCGGTTGATTAATAAATATTTACGTTTCTTTATTTATGCTTTAAATCTAGGTTTTTGGGGGTGTTTTACTTTTCACTGCTGCCTTTTAGCGCAACCTGTTTTTAAAATTTGATGATAGTGTGTAACAACAATTTGGTTTGTGCTAAGCCTATGGGGTACTATTCTTGTCTTACTACTCTCCTAGTCTCTGCAGTCTGCAACTATATTGACTACTAATAGGCGGGGAGTTGCCTTTGCCTTGCCTACAACAACTTAGTAGAACAATGAACCATAGTTCTCTTACCAAATAGAAGAAGCGAGGGCTGCAGGATTTCCCAAGGTGCCATGGTGGTGGTAGTAATAGCAGGCTAGCATGCTAGCAACAGTGCAGGAATCAGAGGTCAGACCCCACTCCCATCTAGGTGCACTCCAATTGTAGGATTTTAATCATAAGGATTATTCATCGCAGGCAACTAAATAGAAATAAAAACTGAGTTAGTGGGTTATATATTATATCATAGATTTACAAACACTTGAGATAAAACTACTATTCAACAAAGAATATCTGATGCTGAATAACAAACAAGGAACAATACTAAATTAATCAGAGCAATGGTGAACTAGTATTTTGAGTAAACAAAAGTAACACTCGAATTGTGATTTGCTAAGGGGACTTAAATCTGTATTGGACATGGTTATTGGTTAAGCATTTAACACAACACACAATGCCTGAATGATGATACTGATGAATGATGTTCTTCTATAACTAATTATATTCATCTCTTTTATGTGTGGGTGGGTAAATGGGACCAGTGTGGACTATTGTTTCAGTAATAGGAGTAAAACTGAAGATCCTGCACTGAGTTGGTGCTGCTCTCACCACATCCACTCCACCAAGCATGTGCTCAATGGATGGTGTAAATTATTAAGTCACACCTCAATAAATCACATATCCCGGGGGAAGAGGGTTAGGGGTTCAAAGAATGGATGGGAAAGGGGATTTTAGGAAAGGTGTGACAAAGACAAACAATGCACAAAGACAATATTCATCTGGGTAATGAGAAGCCAACCATCATCAATTTGTTATGGGAGGAAAAGGAAATAAAGAAGTGAGTACAGATAAGGTCACCTAAATGCAATGCAAACCAAACAGTACATCTGCCCCAGAGAGACCCAAGTTACATTGCTATTATCTACTGGCGGTCGCCAGTAGATAGTTATAGTTAGGACCTATTTTCCATAGGAAATCCGCAACATTCTATTTGAAATAACTCTTGCGTCGGTTGACGAATCTTCGCGAAATTTTCAAACTTTGTGGCCCACTCCGGTCCGCTCCTATCCTGAAAGTCTTGGGGTGATTAGTCAAGCGGGGGCCGAGAAAAAAGGGGGGTCCCAAAACGTGTTTTCCCCATAGGAAACTTAAGCCACGGCTACAGCACGAACTGCTGAACGGAATTACACCAAATTTGGCAAAGAGGTAGTTCTTGGTTCAGAAAGAACCCTTTTTGTTAAATGGTGTAAATCCGTTCAGTAGTTGCTGAGAAAATCAAAAGTAAAAACACATATATATCTATGGCCGCGGAGGGTCCGCGCACCCTCCCGATGACCAGCTGTATGCTAATTGGCTGTCAACACTCCAAACCAGGAAGTGTTGGCAGCCATCTTGTGACTCGGTAGAACCGAGTCACAAGAAAACAGTAAAAACAATTGCGCAAAACGCAAAAAGGGGGCAGGGTAGAATGACCCTGACACCCTAGGCCTGCTCAGGGGGTCCTAAAAAGACCCCCAGGGCCCAAAAATTATTATTATTATTTTTTTTTAAATCGGCAAAAAACGCGCTGGGTGCGCGGATCCTGCAGATAAAAAAAAAAAACGAAGCGCAGGCTCCCGCGCTTCGTGGTTAATTGGCCCCCGGGTGGGTCAAGTCCCGGGGGCATGCGGGGTTTTATTTAATAATAATATGGGGGCCTCTAAGGCCCCCCAAGCCCCGGGGACCGCCACCCCCCGGGGCTATAAAAAAATAATGGTGGCGGGGGTCACATGGCCCCCTGCAGCCCGGGGACCGCCACCCCCGGGGCTTCTTTTTTATTTTTTAAATTACCTGTGTGGGGGCTTGAGCCCCCACACGCCCGGGACCGCCACCTCCCCGGGGCACTAAATAATAAAATGTGGGGGTCCGTTTAGGACCCCGAGCCCCGGGGACCACCACCTCCCGGGGCTGTGCACAGGATGGGAGGGGGCCGCGCGGCTCCCCTCCTGGAGCCTGTGGTGGCCCTGGGGACCGCCACCCCCAGGGCCGGCTCCTGCAGTGTCCCGGGGTGCCTACCCCGGGACACTGCTGTTTGCAATCACAGGACGGGAGCCTCGCGGCTCCCGTCCTGTGATTACAAGCTGCTTGCTTCATTGAAGCGAGAGCAGGAAACCTGCTCTCGCTTCAATGAAGCAAGCAGAATTGCTTTTCCATAAGGAGCTGCATGTCAGCAGCTCCCCTTATGGAAAAGCAATGCCGGCTCCCGCAGGACGCGGGGAGCTGGCGCGACCGTGCGGGGATTGGGGACCCCCCCACGGTCCCCAACGAGTGGCCTGGCCCTGGGGGATGGGGTTCCCGGGGCCATTGGTGGCCCGGGAGGGGGGCCACGCGGCCCCCCTCCCCAAAATTTAATTTAAAAAAATTTAAATTCAAAGGCTGGCCCCGGGGGATGGGGTCCCCGGGGCCTAAGGAGGCCTGAGGAGGGGGGCAACGCAGCCCCCTCCATGAAAAAAAAAAAAAAAAAAAAAGTGGCAATGACCCGGGGGATGGGGTCCCCGGGCCAAAATTGGACACGGAAGGGGGGCCCACGCGGTCCCCTTCCCGTTGCTTTTTTAAAAAAAAATAAAGGGGGTCAGGCCCTGGGGGATGGGGTCCCCAGGGCCCAAAATAATTAAAAAGAAGGGGGCAACACAGCCCCCTTTTAAAAAAAATCCGGCATCGCGCCGGAGGCCACGCCCCCTCCTTGGCAGCACTCTGCAAACGCGCCCCCTGGCGCGTTTGCAAAGGGGAACGAATTCCCCTTGAATACTGGGGGTCCCTGGGGGACAACTAGCCCACCAGGAACCTCCAGTATGCGCCACAGGGCTGGGTTGCAGAGAGGTGGTCCAGGCCACGCCCCTTTTTACACCTCTCTGCAACGCAGCTCTGTGGCGCTTACTGGAGGTACCTGGTGGGATAGTTGGACCCCAGGGACCCTCAGGATTCAAGGGGACTTAATCCCCCAACTTAAAATGCGCCACGGGGCGCATTTGCACAGTGGTGAAGGGAGGGGGCAGGGCTAAAGGTGACATGTGTGCAAACAGGCCCCGTGGCACGTTTTAAGATGGGGAATTAAATCCCCTTCAATCCTGAGGGTCCCTGGGGGCCAACTAGCCCACCAGGTACGTCCAGAAAGCGCCACAGAGCTGCGTTGCAGAGAGGTGTAAAAAGGGGCATGGCCTCTGAACACCTCTCTGCAACGCAGCCTCCTAGCGCATACTGGAGGTACAGGGTGGGCTAGTTGGACCCCAGGGACCTCATGATTCAAGGGGACTTAATACCCCAACTTAAAACGCGCCACGAGGCGCGTTTGCACAGTGGTGAAGGGAGGGCGGGGCTTCAGGTGACATGTGTGCAAACAGGCCCCGTGGTGCGTTTTAAGATGGGGAATTAAATCCCCTTCAATCCTGAGGGTCCCTGGGGGCCAACTAGCCCACCAGGTACATCCCGAAAGCGCCACAGAGCTGCGTTGCAGAGAGGTGCAAAAAGGGGCGTGGCCTCTGAACACCTCTCTGCAATGCAGCTCTCTGGCGCATACTGGAGGTATCTGGTGGGCTAGTTGGCCCCTAGGGACCCTCGGGATTGAGAAGGAATTAATTCTCCAACTTAAAGCGCACCACAGGGCGTGTTTGCAGACATGTCACCTCAGGCCCCACCCCCTTCCTTCACCATTGTGCAAATATTCCTCTAAAATCAGCCGAACTACGAATTCCGATTTACTCACCTGTTATCAGGAGAGACCTCAGTGCTGCATCTTTGAGCCCAGTACTGATCCTGAAAAGTAATTTTAACCGTACTTATCAGTAACTTGAATTTCCTTCCATAGGCTAACATTGACTGGTTTCACTTGGAAATTCTTCTAAGTGTGGAGTTTTGGAACTTTATAATATTCCTCTAAAATCAGCCGAACTACGAATTCCGATTTACTCACCTGTTATCAGGAGAGACCTCAGTGCTGCATCTTTGAGCCCAGTACTGATCCTGAAAAGTAATTTTAACCGTACTTACCAGTAACTTGAATTTCCTTCCATAAGATATCATTGCCTGCTTTTTGCTGAAAAGTTTCAAAGTGTCGATTTTTGAAACATACAAATATTCCTCTAAAATCAGCAGAACTACGAATTCCGATTTACTCACCAGTTATCAGGAGAGACCTCAGTGCTGCATCTTTGAGCCCAGTACTGATCCTGAAAAGTCATTCTAACCGTACTTACCAGTAACTTGAATTTTCTTCCATAGGCTAACATTGACTGGTTTCACTTGGAAATTCTTCTAAGTGTGGAGTTTTGGAACTTTATAATATTCCTCTAAAATCAGCCGAACTACGAATTCCGATTTACTCACCTGTTATCAGGAGAGAACCCAGTGCTGCATCTTTTAGCCCAGCACTGACCCTGAAAAGTAATTCTAACCGTACTTACCAGTAACTTGTATTTCCTTCCATAGGAATCCATTGTCTGGTTTTCAGCAGAAAAGTTTCAAAGTGTCGATTTTCACAAACTACAAATATTCCTTAAAAATCGCCTGTATGACTTAAACGCATTCTTTCAACTGTTTACAGGAGATGCACCAGTGCTGGATCCAGGATCCACCACTGAGTAAGAAAAAGTAACGATAACACTACTTACCTGGTAAGTGAATTTCCTCCCATAGGATAACATTTGTGATTCTATGTGAAAAAGTTTCTAAGTGTCAACTTTTAAAATACAATAATATTCCTTAAAAATCACTACTGTAATCAAAATGCTTTTACTCAACTGTTTACAGGAGATGTCCCAGGACTGAATCTGGGATCCAGTCCTGTGGTTAGAAAAGTAATCCATAAAGTAACTAATTGCATTTAACTAGAAATTCACATTGAGCTCAATGTTGCATTGTGTTTGAAATTGTGTTGCCCATTGCAACAACTGTAACTACTGTACTTAAAAGTCTATTGCCTATTTGCAAAGTATTTAAACTAAAGTAATTCATTCTGAGAAAGTATATTTTGTAATGTAATGTATAATGTAATTACAATGTAATTTAAAAAAATAAAATATCTAAAAATAAATAGTTTAAAAAAATGTAGTAAATCAGTATCAAAAAAATAAATATAACAATTAATACATTAGAAAATTGTCATTTACAAAACCTTTGAAATTCACTGAAAAAAACCATAGGTTTCAGACATGTTATAGTTAGGAATTAGCATTTAAAAAACCTTTGAAATTCACTGAAAAAACCATAGGTTTTAGGCACGTTATAGTTAGAAATTAGCATTTAAAAAACCTTACAAATTCACTGAAAAAACCATAGGTTTTAGGGACAGTTATAGTTAGTTGGACATTGCACTCGTACAAAACCCGTGAAATTCCCCCGTTATAGTTAGTTCAGCTAACTCTAACTCGCGCCCCCGCAATGCACTGCTGATGATGTCACATATTACATCACTCATGACATGGTCAGTGACATCACTGATGACTGAAAGAGTGGCTTCTTCTACTTCCTCAGCATAAAGCTCAATCTCCTGAACTGCTCCTACTTTGGGAGGAACTATTGCTGGCTGCGGCTGTTGTTGTCCACTTGTCTGAGTTTCAGGCTACCATTGGGAACTACTTTGCGATACGTCAATCTCAACGTCACTGCTCATCTACGTTGCCATGATTAGACTTGCTGCCTCTGGGCTTAGGTTGGGGTGGGCCTGCTGAAGTAGGGGTGCTGCTCCCAGCTGGCGCCCCAGAGGCCAATGCGGCAGGCACACTTTTATTTATCTGAAAAAGATTTGGGTCGACATACCAGTGGTGGTAAGCTCCTTTTTATCACTGGCCACTTTCTTGGTAGCACATTTCTTTGGGGCCATCTTGAAGCTGTCAGTTGGCAGTGCCACTTAGCTTCACAAGCTGAAGAGATGTCAGTGATGTGTGTTCAGTCACATGTCACGTTGTGCACAGGCCCTCTGTCTGGCAGTTCTGTGGGTGATGTCTTGTGCACCTAAAAGCAAACGAGGAAAAAGAAGAACAGTGAAATGTGGCATTGTTGCAGTTCAATTAATAGTACAAACTAGCAATATCATTATGTGGTCACTCACTGGTTACTTAAGTTATTATAAAAAATTAACAATACAGTGTATCCATTCGTAAAACCACACCAACATAAACTTTCATGGTGTACACTCAGGAAGGGTAAGAAAGAGCAACAACATACAGATGTAACTTTTTTCTTTATGTGCATCTCGTGGGATGTGGTACTCAGGGAGTTGCAGCTGAAAAATGACAATATAATAGTCCTTAGACAATAAATGCTGTTGTGCACCTATAGCAGACATTGGGTTGATTGATGCCGGATGTTATGAGAACAGGGAAAAAATAAAATGAAAAAAGATTTAAATAGAAGAAAAAAAAATTACAAAAAATTAGAATAAAAAATGTTCAATAAAAAAATTACAATAAAAAATTACAATAAAAATTAAAATTGAAAAAATTAAACTAACAAATTAAAATTAAAAAAACTATTTTTTTCATAAATAAGTGAAATTATCCTCAAGCATATAATTTATTAAACTGCTATCTCATTTCTCATCCATCCATGCAAGCCTATGGCAAAGAGCCACACTGGCTGGATGCACAAAATGGCTGCCAGCCAGTGCCACATGGTCATTAACAACAACAACACTGAGCAAGAAGGCATTGGGAACAAGGAGAAGACATGCAGGCCTGTGGCAAAAGCACACTGACTTCCTACACAAAATGGCCACCGACCAAATGGTGAAACCGCAGGAAAGGAGGCATGGCCACAACATAATGACAGAATAACAACACATGCAGGCCTATGGCAAAGGCTCACTGGCTGGCTACACAAAATGGCCACCAACTACAAGGTCAAAACCACAAGCAGGAGGCCTGGAAAACAAAGAACACATACAGGCCTATGGACACTGACTGTACAAAATGGCCCCTGGCCATATGGCATGGGGAACTAATGCAAATTGTGGCCTAAGCAATCACACACACCCACTGGCCAGACAAAGGAGACATGGTAACACAGAGAACACAGCATTAATTCAGCAATGGCAAAAATGAAAATGAACAGGGCTAAAAATGCTTACCACAACACCCATCCTCCAAAGGCATTACCCCACCTATACAATTGCAGTAAATAAAAACGTGAAATACCACCAAAAAAACCACATTTTGTATTTGAATCCAATGCCATCTGTGGCCTAAATAAACTTTAAATTCAACAGACACCACAGAAACAGTTGTTGTTTCATACACTCATGACTAGTACTGGGCCTACTGGCTGGAAGGCCCATTGGCAGTCTAGGCTACATAGTGAATTAAAAGATTATTGCAATTTTTTAGAAAACATAGAAAAAATGTACTAAACAGTTTTTCCTTTACAAAATAAAACTACATGCAAAAAATAACTAGGCCCTCTACTGAAACTGCAGGCCACCCCACCACAATACAATTAAAAAATTGAATAAAAAAAAGAAAGAAATCCTGGTGCATGCCCTGTATCAAGCAAACAAAATCCTTACACAACAGTTTTTAAACATACTTGTGAAATCCAAATACAAAGTCCTTAAATCCAATGGTATATATTCAGCAGACACAAAGAGAGATCCTTCCAGCTCCAATTCCAAATGAAAAGTGACCAGGAGATGGACAAAGCACTGGGAGGAGCTTGCTTGATAGGAACATAAAGTTGGAGACTCTTGGACTCCTCACACACAAAAAAAAAACAAAGCCAGTGGTCCTTTTGAGGAGGTTTTTTTAATCCAAATCGTCATTTCGGGATGGTTTTGATGGTTCTCGAGGAAAGAATCTTCCCCACATTGCAGCTGCAGTAGATTGTGCATGTTTGCAATCGAGTACTTCACAGCACATCCACTAGAAGTGGCTGGCAAGTTGCTCTCATGCACACAAAAGGACATTGGGAGCGCATCAACAATAAAAAACTCTGCTCTGTTGTGGAGTGCGGAGTTTATCAGTAACTCCGCATTTTCTGCAGAATGCGGAGATGCTGAATTCCACGAACTCCGCGAGGGGAGCAGAGTTTTACGCCCAGGCCTAGCTTTTCTTTGCATCAAAAATCTTACAAAGTTTTGTGCTTTAAGGTCCAAAGCCCTCTGTTTTCCTTTTTCTTCTAAATCATTGTGTCATTGCAGGATATATGACTTGGTGCAGAGAAAAACGAAGAGTCGACATAACACACAGTCCTGTGTGCCATGCCCACATGCACTGTATGAGGCATAGGTAAGTCACCCATATTGCTGGCCTTATAGCCCTAAGGCAGGGTGCACCATACCCCATGTGTGGATATATCTGCATGAGCAGATATGACTCTGCAATATCCAAGTAATTCTTGAATATTGTAAGTACTAAGGGAAGCCATGGAGAGTACATGGGCTGGATACTTGTCATTAAGAGTTTTCTAGCTCAATTATGGCTTCACTGTACCCTAAGATGTTTGGTACCAAACATCTCGTCTTAATAAATCTTCACTGATGCCATTGTTGGATTTCTTAATAAAGCCACACAGAAGACCCTTTAGAGGGTCGCCTGGAAACTGTCAAACACTGGTGTTGTTTTTACTAGTCTTAGCCAGTCTGCCACCACCAGACATGTTTTTGACCTCATGGAGTAAGAGCCAACACTCTAAGAAGCCAGAAACTAAGCCTGCTCTGGGCAGAGGGGCTTCACACCTCCTCCAGGCTGGAATGGCATCTAACAGTGGGACGCTTCAAAGGCAGTGCTGCCTTTGAAATCCAAGCCAGGCATCTCCAGCCTTCCTGCTCCACTTCTGCCAGGAGGAAAGACAGGAAAATTAGTTAGAGGAGGAGTGCCCACATTTAACCAGCACCACCCCAAGGCGTGGCAGGCGATGCGGACACCACTTTTTCAATTTCTCCATCCTGAGACGGTAGGAAATCAACCTATCGGGGCTAGGTTCATGCCCCTGCCCACAGGTAATTTTCACTTAGAGGGTATAGACACCCTAAAGGTAGCAAGCCCATTGGCTGCTCCCTGTCTCCACTTTAATGCCCCTAAATTTCGTATTTTGGTGGCATTCCTGGACCTTGCAACTTAGATTCAACAGACCTAAGAAAAGCAATGGACAAAGAAGGGTTGCTGATTTGAGAACCGACGACCTGCTGCAGAAAATTGGTGCCAAACCTTGTTGGCTGCTTCAAGGACTCAAGCTGTCTCATCCTGCAACTGTGAGGCCTCCAAGAAGCCCAGAGCAATCTTCAACAAATTGCCGAGAACCTCTCTTGGAGTAGATGAGCTACTACCCTGCAGCCTGCAGGCACTGAACCATGAAGTTCACTTTACCAATGTACTGCTCCTTGTCGACACAAGCAGCAGTCACAGCAAGAAGAGGTACAACAGCTCTGGAGGGTCAGATCTGTCCCCCCACCAAGTGAGAGGACACCAGGACCTACCAGAGCCATGCCATGCTAATACCCGGGGTACCGGACCCCCTGCACCAAAGACCAAGAACAGAGAGTCCAATCCGGACTCCGAGAACACAGGGCATAGACACCCATTGGGGGACTTCAAGATCCCTGAGACCCACTCAGAGAGTGGCCCAGCTGTCCCATAATCGCCTCTGCAACCTGCCGGACCCTGACCGTGAGGACCATCTTGACACACGATGCTTGGCTGCCCTATCTGCTCTGCACCCAGCCCACCCAGTCTGTGTAATAATGAACCAGCTGTGCCCCCGTGGTCCTGAGAACATTGTGACCTGCTCCCTCGAGTGGGACCCCTGGACTTACCTTTAAGTACCTCTGTGCTGCGTGTTTTCAGGTAGCCCCCTTCTTTGCAGTGCCTGCTACAAATGACCTCAGCACCTTGCTCTTAGCTGCATTGTGGACACTCCTGATCTTCTGCTGCTGAAACATTGGACCTGGCCTTGCTACTTCTCTAAATCCAGAAGGTGAACCTCGAGAACAGCTGTCTGATTTATATGCTTTTTCCTATTTTCTCCCATTGACTTCTAACTGTGATTTCTTTTGCGAACTTTGAAAATTTGTAACTTAAACGGAACTCACCTTAGAATGAAGTTCTTGGTCTGAAAAATTATATAAAGATTTTTTTTTTTTACAAATCGCTCTTGGATTTATTCTTGAGTGTATGTCTCATTTATTGCCTCCGTGAGTACAACAAATGCTTAGCACTACCCTATGATAAGCCTAGCTGCTCACCCACTCTACCACAAAAAAAGCATTAGTACTACAACGTGTGCCTCTGTATGCCAATAAGGGATCCATTGGACTCTGCACAGTATACTTCAATTTAGTATACTAGATAGAGCGCCATATTCCTACAACCACCTATTCTGGTTTAAAAAAGAATAATGACATTTATTTATTTATTTATGCATTTTTATATAGCGCGGACTTTACCCAAAGGTGTCAGAGCGCTTCACAATAGGACCAGTTACGTTACATGAGGAGAATGTTACAAATGTACATGTTACAGAAGCAAATGAAATACAAGAAGAGGTATAAAACAGCAATAGAAGACAGTCACTCAAAAACACAAAAACACACTGGGATGACACTTGTACAGGCATAGAATACAAAATTTACAATAGTGAAAGAACTTCCTTGAGGGACTTGTAAGGGCGTGTATTAGTTCTGGAAGTGTCTTTGGAAGAGAAGAGATTTGAGGTCAGTTTTGAAAGTCCAGGTAGAGGTGGTGGTGCGGAGCTGCGGCAAAAGCGAGTTCCAGATTCTCACCGCATTGCCTGAGAAGGATTGAGCCATCGATCTTTCTCTTTCGAAAGTGGGAGGCTCAAGCAGTATTTTTTCCACATTACGAGACGGTCTAGAGCCTCCAGAGATTTTCAGTTTATTCGCCAGGTAGCGAGGGGAGGAAGTGTGCAAGGTTTTGTGGGTGATACAAGCCGTCTTGTAGATTGATCTTGCCTCGATGGGAAGACAACGCAGTGAAGACAAAATGGGTGTGATGTGATCACTTCTTTTGGCCCCAACTATAAAACGAGCCGCTGAATGGAGAACGGATTTAAGAGGGGAAAGGTGGTATTTGGGGAGGCCAGTAAGAAGAGAATTGCAGTAGTCCAATCTAGAGAGAACCAGCGATTGGACCAGGGTTTTAAGGTCTTGCTCTGGGAAGAAGCGTCGAATCCCCCAAAGAAGGCGCACTTGGTTATATATGTGTTTCAAATAGTGTAAATATGTCTTCTTCTCTCTGTTCATGTGTGAGTTAATGTATAGATGATTGTCTGGGTGTATGAGTAATTGTATGGGTGAATGAAAGTGTGTGTGAGTGGCTGTTTGTGTCACTGAGCTTTTGTGTTAGTGACTGTATGGGTGTGGGACAGGCTGTATAAGTGGCTTTATGGGTGAGTGCCTGCATGACTGGCTATATGTGTGAGGGAGAGGATGCATGAGTGCCCTTATGCATGAGCGAGTGGGTGTTGAGTGGCTGTATGGGTGAGTGAGTGGGTATGTCAGTGGTTGTCTGAGTGATTAACAGGGTGCTTGAATGAGTGTATGGATGAGTGAACAGTCCATGAGTGACCATATGGGTAAGTGGTAGGGTGCATGAGTGGCTGCACGAATGAGCGTGTGAGTGACTCAATGGGTGAGTGAGCGACTGTGGAAGTGGCAGTATGAGCCAGTGAGTGGGTGCATGTGTGGCTATATGGGTGAGTGAGAGAGTGCATGAGTGGGGCATGGATAAGTGAGTGAATGTGTGAGTAACTGAATAAGTGAGTAAAAGGGTGAATGAATTTCTGCATGGGCCAGTGAAAAGGTACATGAGTGGCTGTATGGGTGAGCAACTGGATACATGAGTATCTGTATGGGTGTGTGAGTGAGTGGTTGCATGGGTGAGTGAATGGCTATGTAAGTGGCTGCATAGGGGAGTGAGTAGCTATATAGGTGAGTGTGAGGATACATTAGTGCCTGTATGGGTAAGTGAGTGTATGCTGAATGGCTGTATGGGTGAATGAGTGGGTGTGTGAGTGGTTCTGTGAGTGAATGATGGGGTTCTGAGTGAGTGCATGGATAGGTAAATGGTGCATGAGTGACTATATGGGTGAGTGGCAGGGTGCATAAGTGGCTTTATGAGTGAGTGTGTGAGTAACTTAATGGGTGACTGAGTGGCTGTGTGACTGGCTGTATGGGTGAGTGAGTGGCTGTGTGAGTACCCATATGGGTGATGAGTGGGCATGCGAATGGTGCATAGATAAGTGAGTGAGTGTGTGAGTAACTAAATGAGTGAGTGAAAGGGTACATAAATTTCTCCATTGGTGAGTGGCTGTACATGTAAGTAACTGGATGCAAGAGTGGGTGTATGGGTGTGTGAGTGGCTGCATGGGTGACTGGGTGACCTAGCAGTCAGCAAATACACGGATTGGCTAAATAAGGCCATTAGGGCCACGGTACCCACCGGTAAAATTTGAGGGAACCGTAGCTTACCATCGGCCCCCTGGTTTACCGAGGCCCTACGACAGGAAAAACAAAAATGTTGCAGACTTGACAGACACTGGAGAACAAAATATGATATAATAGACAAAGGCATCTATAAATCGGCATTAATTCAATATAAAACACTGCTGATCGCAGAAAAAAAAGGCCTGCTTTACCAGGCAGTTTGAGAAATCCAAGAATTTGTCCAAAGAATTGTTTGGGGTAGTAGAGAAGCTTTCCTCTCTACCTAAGAAAAAATGCACCAAGAACAACCACAGCTTTTGTGAGGTCATTGCAGAGGCCTTTAGAAATAAAGTTAAAGACATCTATGACTCCTTTAAAGTCATCCCCACTCGTGTTCTTACTGAAATACTTCCATGTTCAGACCTCAGTGGAAAGATCTTTCACAGCTTCTCACAGGTAAATACTGAACTAGTAGAAAAACACATCAAGGAAATTAAATCTGGATCCCCATTAGACCCTTGTACGCCTGCATTCCTGAAAGATATAGCGAAGGAGGTGAGCGCCTCTCTCACAGAAGTCTTTAATAACATGTTCACGTCTGGCACCTTTCTGGCTTTGTGGAAGGATGCGTCAATTCTGCCACTGATAAAAAAAACAATCTGGACGATTCCAACCCTAACAATTATTGCCCGATAGCCAGGCTACCACTCCCAGCCAAGATAGTGGAGAAAATTATGAACAAGCAGTTAACTCAGTTCATACAAGAAAATTACTTACTCCATCCTTCCCAATTCAGTTTTCGACCTGAACACAGCATGGAAACAGCATTAATCAAGGCCACAGAAGAGATCAGGAATGTGATGGACAGAGGGGGCGCTGCTGCCCTCATCCTCCTCGATCTTTCGGCGGCTTTAGACACTGTGGATCATAACCTACTGCAACTGCGTCTGAAAACGTTAGGGGTTAAGGGTATGGCACTGGCCTTGCTATTCTCCTTTCTGAAGGATAGAAGACAAACAGTGACACTGGGCCAGTTTATTTCAACACCTATGTCCTTCCATATGGAGTCCCACAGGGCTCGTCACTCAGCCCAGTACTTTTTAACGTTTATGTTTCAGAACTTGCCCCTTTGATCCAAGGCCTCGGCTTTAGTATCAGCTCATATGCTGATGCCACCCAGATTGTGGAGGCAGCATATAAAGATCAAGCCTCCCCATCTTTGCAGTTTCAAAACTGCATGATGGAAATTAACAGGTGGATGGGAAAGCATTGTCTTAAGCTGAACTCTGAGAAAACCTAGGTGGTGATCTTTGGAAATCTGCAACCCAGATGGGATGATCTTTGGTGGCCGGCGGAATTGGGGGATCTGCCAAAACCAGTTCAGAAGGCGAAAAACCTGGGGGTGCTGATTGACAACAAACTCACCTTAGCTCAGCAGACCAATGCCATTGTGTCCACCTCCCATTGTCTGATTAAGAAACTGAAGAAGATATTACCTTATATTCCTGTTGACTCCAAAAGGATGATAATGACCACACTCGGGCAGTCAAAGTTAGACTACTGCAACGGACTCTACCTGAATATGCAGAAACAATACCTTAAAAAGCTTCAGATGATACAAAACGTAGCCGCAAGATTACTACTAAATGTCCCTAAATACGAGTCAGTAATTAAGGAAATTCGAAGACTCCACTGGGTCCCGGAGGCGCATCGTATTAAGTTCAAGGCGCTATGCCTAGCTTACAAGGTCCCGAACAACACCGGAACAATGTTTTTCAAAAATCTCTTTTCCTGGTACCATCCGGTTAGACAGCTACGTTCCACAGGCGCCAGACTTATGAGGGTTCCAGGGATTCGAACCTTTTGCTGGGGAGGCCGAAGCATCTCATACGGCACAGCAAAACTATGGAATACGCTTCTAATTCATATCAGAAACGCAAGCTCACTTACCTCCTTCAGAAAGGGTCTCAAAACATGACTTTTTCAGAATTAGTTGCTCTTGCCCTGGGCTTACCACAGTCTTAGCGCCAAGACACCTTCGGGTATTTGTGCGCTCAATAAATTTTATTAACATAACAAAACTGTATAAAGTGTTCATATAGGGAGTGAGTGGGTATCTGAGTAGCTGCAAGTGAGTTTTAGAAATGGGAGTCTGTATTTGGCAGAAGTATGCATCTTGACCAAGTTGAAACACTTCCTTCTAGTCAGGGTAAGGGGATTACACGTCTAAAATAACCCCTGCTTACCCCCTTCATAGCTTGGCACAAGCAGTCAGGGTTATCTCAGAGGCAATGTTTAAAGCATTTTCACATAAAACACAGTAAAACAGTGAAAATGCTACAAAAGGACACCACAACAGTTTTAGAAGTATAGCCAATATTTATCTGTGTAAAAGAAGACCAAAACAATAGAAATCCAACATACACAAATCAAAATTTGAAAATTGCTAAAATAGACTTAAAATACAGTTCCTTGAAGTCTATAGCTCAGTCTGGGGCTATCACAGCGTTGTGAACAAACAAATCCAACTGTTCAAGCTGTCCACGACATCGCAGGCCAGCTACGGTGTCAGGAAGACCCGAAAACAGTACCTTGAAATGCAGGGCATTGTGGACCTGAAGATGAGCTCCAAAGAGGTGGTGCTGGGAGGTGTCAGTCCTGGAGGTCAGTACAGGAGCTGTCGGACCCTTGAAGTCACACACGTTGCAGATCGAAATCCATGAGGTTGAAGTCAGGAGCGCCGGCAAGTGTCGGGGCTGCTGTGCAAAGTGGAGTGGTGTGGTGTGCGGTGCCCTAGTGTTATGGTGCAGGCAGCGGCTTGGTGACAGCATCCAGAGGCGTTGGTTAGACCAGGGCTGTGGAGCAAAGTGGGGCGGTGCTCGTTGCGATGCTGGCAGATGGAGGTGCAGGCAGCATCATCATCATTGCTAAAGCACTGTGTTTGGTAAACCATCTGGAGTCAATGGAGCCAGCATCAGTAGGCTAAGGCTGTGGTGTGGGATGGGGCGGTGCTTCGAGTAACTTACGAGCAGAGCCCACAGGCCACGGTGCAGGGAGTGGCATCGATGTCGGCATGGAGCGGCATCATCGGGTATACCAGGGCGGTTATTTGAAGCAAGGCAGTGCGAAGTGCGGTGCCCTCAGGTCACAGTGCAATCAGCGGCTTGGTGATGGCGTCGGTGAGAACAAGGATGCCTTGCGAAGCTGGTTGGCTTTCTCTGCGATGCCAATATGGCACGGAGCCGGCAGCAGCATCGTTGACGGCATTGTCTTTTTTCTCTGTAGCAGCTGAAACACACAGTTCCAGATGCAGGTACCCAGAGGATGCCTGAGACTTTCAACAGGAGGCAAGCTCTACCTTAAGCCCTTGGAGAAACTTTAACAACAGGATTCAAGAAAGTTCAGTACAGTCCTTTCACTACTCAAGATAGAAGCAGCAACTGAAGGTCAACCCAACAAAACAACAAACAGCAAAGGGGCAGTACTCCTCCTGGCAGCTCTTCTAGTTCTTCTTAGCAGGGTCATTCATCCAAAAGTGTACTAAAGTTCTGGGGTCAGGGCCCCAATATTTATACTGCTTTTCTCTTTGAAGTTTTATGCATCAAGTCCCTCTTGATCAGTACAAACCAGTTATGTCCTCTCTAATCCAGCTTCACTACAGGAGAGGGAGACAGCCTTGTGCAGAGCAGACACAGCCTATTCAGGTGCTAGTGAAATCTCCTCCCACCACTCTAAATGCAGAACGGCCTATTCAGCCTGGCTATGAGTCACCTAGGAAAAGCAGGAACACCTCCACCCCCTTGTGACTGGCTAGAGTGAATGCACATCCCCAGCTCCTGTCACTCCAAACCCAGAGTTAATACACAAACAAGCAGAGGAACACAGGATGGTTAAACACGAAAATGCCCACTTTCTAAAAGTGGCATTTTCAAACACACAATTTAAAAACCACCTTTACTAAAATATGTGTTATTACATTTTGAGCTCAGGGAACCTAAACTCCATCCTCTATCTTTTCCCAATTGAAAGTTACACTTGTAAAATGTTACACGGCAGCTCCAATGATCACCTATGGGAAAGACAGCCTTTCAGAAGTGAAAAACAAAATGAGCAGCATTTCGCAATCAGGACATGTACCACACACTACTACATGTCCTACCTTTCCTGTACACTGCACCCTGTGCATGGGGCTACCTTGGGCCTGCCTTAGGAGTGACTTTTTAAAAAAAAAATATTATTTGTTTATTGAGTTTTACAAACAAGAAAAAACATGACAAACACAGAAAAAGAAAGAAAATAATTCAGTCACAGTGTACATATATAAAATTCAGGGAACATGCCTGAAATCAGAGCACAGGGTCACGGGGCTGTACAATGATGGGGTGCGAGCATCCCAATGAGGTCTAGTACAATCGTTGTTGGGGAAGCATGATGACAATGCGGAGGCACAATGCATGGAGACAATTCCGGGGTAAGGCCCCTGCAACAGCTTACAGAAGCAATACACCAAGACAGCACATGGAAATGAGACCCTAAGGGGAAACCGATAATGCCCAGCAGTTGCCCACTGACAAATCCCCACAGTAAGAAAGAGATGAGTTCCACAAATACCTAGTTTACTCCTTACCCGCTAAATAATTCTGGTATAGGCTCCAGAAGTTCTTGGGACGGCTTTGGGGGGGGGAGTAGTTCACTATATAGTTCGGATTGCGTGTTACAATATAACATGTCTTTAGACCATTGCGCTGTGGTGGGAGGAGGCCCTCTAGCCAAATGCATTGCAACCACACGTTTAGCTATTAACAATCCCATCTCTACCAAGCGCCTAATGTCTTTGCGTATATGCTTGGAGAAGCCAAGTAGAGCCAGCAATGGATCCGGGTTCAGAGACTCTCCTGTGATATCGCTAAGTTTCCGGAAAATGGCTATCCAATAGTTGGCTACGTCAGGACACAGCCAGGCCATATGGATAAACCCTGCAGGATCTATACCACATCTTTCACATCTCGCTGTGTCCCGGAGGCCGTATTTTTGTAAGCGGATTGGGGTGTAATATACTCTGTTGATAAATTTGAAATGTATAAGACGATGACGTCCATTCAGAGAGACATGCCGTGTAGCCTCACAACAATAGTGCCATGTATCGCCATCTAATACGATTTCTAAATCAATTTGCCAATCCAGCCTAGCTTTAGTGAAGTGATTCTTCCGATAGTCTTGGGCTAGGGTGTAAATATTTGAGACAACCTTCCGAGGGGACTCCACACGCAACAGGAGGGAGAAGGGGGCAACCTCCGGCGGTTCAGTCAGTTCATCTACTAACATATCGCGGAGAGCATGTCTGACCCTCTAGTAATGGAACGACGTCAGGGGGGTGACGTCCTGCCTGTCTGAAACAATCTCATCCCATCCCCTTCCCTCCCCGTCTTCGAAAAGGTCGCCAATTCGAGAAATATCGAGAAACGATAGTGCGCATAGCACCTCCGGCTCAGTGAGCACTGGCAACCAGAAACACATTTCAACTGGAGTGAGTGGAGAATATAAAATAGAGGCCGCCTGCCGCTTCAGTATGTTGAACCATGCATGTGTGGTGGCATTTATGGAATCAAGCGTACCAGCGTGTCTATATGGCGCCCAGAACAAAAATGCAGCCAGTGGGGAGGCCGCGGCGGCGACCCTCTCTATGTACAGATGGGGAGGGGGGGTTTGTTGATGCCGCCAGTAAAAAGCAGGCGAGCACTGTGTCGCATGGTAGTAAAGTTCCATATCCGGGGTACCAAGACCACCCATAGAATAGGGGAGCGTCAGAATATCCGATCTGACCCGGGGCTGTTTACTGGCCCAGGCTAAGTGGATCAGCAGAGATTTAATACATTTAAAGAAGGGAGCTGGGAGAATCATCGGTATGTTACAAAACAAGAACAGGAACCGAGGGAGGACCACCATTTTCATTAAAGAGATACGACCTATGAGGGACAATGGCAAGCGCACCCATCTATTGACATCATCTTCAAGTTTAGCAACCGCCCTGCCGTAGTTCTCGTTGAATACCACTTCGGAATTCGCGTGCACCTGAATGCCCAAATAGCGCACAGAGTCAGTAGTCCATTGTAGCGGGAATTCCAGTTTGATGGGTTCCAGTGCTGGCGTGAGAGGGAAAATTGTGGACTTGGTCCAGTTGATCCGGAGACCAGAGAACTCACCGTAGCGTACCACTTCCCTCAGAACTGGGGATAGGTTGGTCTCTGGGTCTCTGATATATAAGAGAGTATCGTCAGCGTAAGTGGAAATGATGAGGTTATATCCGGGGAAATGGGTCCCTCTATGGCTATGGTACTCCCTAAGAGCGCACGCCAATGGCTCGGCTACAATAGCGTAGAGGAGTGGTGATAGCGGGCACCCCTGGCGAGCACCCCTAGAAATTTAAAAAGGTGAGGTGACCAGATTACCCACCCTGACCCTGGCAGTTGTGGAGTTATATAGGACTGACACTAGCTGGGAGAAGAGGTCACCAACACCCATCCACCTTAAGACCAGCATCATGAAGTCCCACTCAACCGAGTCAAAAGCCTTCTCGGCATCCAAAAATATTGCAGCGGCCTTGACTTCGGGATTAGTGTGTTGGATTGCACTGAATACTGTGCGCAAGTTATGGGTTAGGGTGCGTCCCGGGACAAAACCTGCCTGTTGAGGACAGACAGACCAATGTCGGCACCAATGGAGCTAAGCGGTTGGCAAGTACTTTGGCGAATAGCTTGGTGTCAACATTCAACAATGAAAGTGGTCTATATGATGAGCACTCATCTAGGGGCTTACCTGGCTTCGGGAGGGTGACTAGTAGGGCTTCCCGCATAGACGAGGGCATCATCCCACTCTCTCCTATATCTTCGAATAAGGTAATCAAGTGGGGGACCAGGAGCTCTCTAAACTCCTTGTAGAAGGCCATAGTTAGGTCATCTTGCCCAGGAGCACTCCCTGCTCGCATAGATTTTAGCGCGTCGTGAATTTCCCATGCCTCGAGTGGCCTCATCAAATACTCCCTGTGTTCATCCACCAACCAGGGGAGTTTTATATGTTCCAAGTAGTCTAAGGCTACGTCACTCCCTCCTGTCGGTCGGGATTGATAGAGCTTGGAGTAATATTCTCTAAACCTATCAGCGATGGCATCAGGATCGCGCAGTACCTCACAGGTGGCTGCTCGGAGTTCCGTGACTCCAGTCGCCTTACGTCTACCCCTCAAGACCGCAGAGAGTGTAGCACCTAGGTGCTCACCTTCCCCGTAAGTTTTAGCGACGGCATACTTCCCTAGAAATTTGACTTCTCTATCAGCAGTCGCATGATATTCGTCCAGTGTAGTCTTTAATTCTTCCGCTACCTGGTCGGCTCTGACTTCTAGGGCCTCCCGCTCGAGGGCAGCGAGTTTCCTTTCCAGAACTACCAGGTAATCCCTGATGGAACGGAGCACCCCCGAATGTTTAGTCATAGCAATCCCTCTTATATAGACCTTAAAGGCTTCCCATGTCGTAGCGAATAGGGGAACAGAGCCAATATTAGTGTCAAAGAAGACCTCGATGGCTTCGGCCATTTCAGTCTTGGACACATTGTCGAGGAGGGCGTAGGGTGGAAACCGCCAGGTAAAAGGAGCAGCCTTTTTCGATGGGGTATTGAAGTTTAATTGGACAGGAGAATTTTCGGTCTGAGTATGAGCGTGGGTGAACCTCACATCCGCCAACCGCGGTGATAAGGGAGCCAGTGACAAACCAATAATCAACCCTGGTATACAGATTGTGTGGAGCTGAGTAGTGCGTGATACCCCCCGAACCACTATTTCTGGAGCGCCAAACGTCTATCCTGCTTAGTTCTGCGATGGCATCGTCAACGGTTTTAGCCGTTAACGATTGTCGTCGCACCGGGCCCCCGGAGCAATGCAAAGCGGGATTGAGGGTACAGTTAAAATCACCTCCCCAAACCAATGGAAACGATGCCCATCACCGCAAGCGCACTAGGAGATCTCTAAATAATTGCGGGTTGTCAAAATTGGGGCCATATACATTAACAATGATAAACTCCATTCCCTTACCTTTAATCTTGGAAATTGCAAATCTTCCCTCCCTATCAGTCTCTAAAGCCTCAAGGGAAATACCGCTTCTAGGGTTAATCCATGTGAGCACCCCTCAGGCATGCGTGGAATAGCCTGCAGTGTGAAAGGCACCATGTAGTCGCCTATGAGTAAACATCTGGGAGTCAGTGGGTAAATGAGTCTCCTGCAGGAGCGCAACATCTATACTCTGTCTATTGAAGTAGGCAATCACTTTCCTGGTTTTCCGGAAATTGTTTAGGCCCCTAATATTCCAAGTTAAGAGCTTCAGTCTATCGCCCTGGTGTCTACACAAGGGATCATTACAGCATGAAAGTCGCTCCCACATCTAGATAGGAATACCTTCCAGCTCCCCGCCCCATTCAAGGATGCCCCTGTTGAATTGAATGAACACAAAGTACGCTCTGTGATAGAAAAAAGACAATATGAAAACAAACTATTCTTAGAAAACCCCACCTGCCACCCACGCTATGCAAACCCCAAAATAGCATTGACGACACCTTATCACCCCCCTACCCCACCCTCCCAAACAAAGACCATAATCCAGCAAAAACAGTACGGTGAGTAACACGTGGGGGCGGATGTTACCTTACTACCGCAAAGAACACTACAAAGTAAGAAACATAGTAATGCCATCGAATACACATCTGGTGCATCCATGCTTAACAGCGACAAAGTTGTCCTTTCAGCTATAACAGTCCGGCGCCCCCCCGTCCATGTTTACAGGATATAGAATCTACCATCTGGGCACAGAGTCAAAGAGATCTATCGGGTCCCTACCACGCCAACCCACATGGCAATTTAAACAATACTTGCGGTACGCTGGCTTCATGACTGAAGAAGAACAGGAGCAAAGAGTCGGGCATAGGATCGCAGACTGATGGGATCAAGGAAGGGGGGGAAAGGGCAGGGCTGTACCAGACGTCCCAGCGAGTCCTAAACCAAAGGTGTGCAGTGAAGGTCGTGTTAATCCTCTTCACCGGCTGCACCACCAGCTGCCTCGTCCAGCCCCTCAGCTTCTGGGCTGCGCCCTGTCATCTTGGGAAGGTCTTTCAAGGCTTTCTGGAGCGATTTAGGGTCAAGGAAGATTCTGGAGTGGCCGTTCATATTTACCCTCAGCCTGGCGGGGTAGAGTATGGCGTAATCGATATTTTGATCCCATAGGCGCCTTTTCAGAGGAGCAAATTGACATCTGGCCTCCTGTACCTTCAAGGTGAAGTCCGGGAACAGAGAGATCGTGGATCCCTCGAACTGCAGGGCTCCTCTTACTCTTGCTTGCTTCAGGGTGGCATCCCTATCCCTGTAGTTTAGGAGCTTCGCAATTACTGGACGTGGCGGAGCCCCCGGGGGGTCTAGGGCCTAGAGAGCGGTGTGCACGCTCTACCACGAACATGTCCGAGAAGATTTCTCAACCTAGAAGTGTGACCAGCATCTTTTCAATGAACACCTCCATATTGCCAATCGAAGTGGATTCCGGCAGCCCCGTGATACGTAAATTGCTTCTCCTAGATCTTGCCTCCAAATCTTCTGCCTTCTCCTGCAGCGCGGCAAGTGTTTTTGCTAACTGCTTTTGGGCTGTGCCGACCTCCGATTGCGCTTCCTCCACTTCAGTGACTCTCCTCTCGGTCATATCAATACGTTCAGCATGTTTGTCTAGGCGTTCTGACATTCTGTTCATCCGGTATGCAAGGGTATCGATCTTCCTGTCTATGGTTGTGATGCTTTTCTGTAGGCTTTTCTGCATCACCACAAGAATCTGCTTAAGATTCCCTGTCGCCTCCTCCAACATATCGTCCTGCACCTCAGGAGGGTGGGCCCCCTCTGTGTCTCTGGACCTCAACTTACGCTGCTCAAATTGCAGCTTGGACTGGGTTCTGTCCACCTTGCCCATGCTGGACTGCAGGAAGGGAGGAACCCAACACCACCCAGTCCAATTACGCACTAGCGCCAGACGCAGGGTCAGGGGAAAACGCGGTCTTCACACTTCACTGGCTGGGACCCAATATACTCGTAGGGGACACCAGCCCGCCGGGCGCTCCCGGCTCTAAAGTAGGCAACGCAGTCAAGGGGATCCCTCCAGCGCAGCAGAGGAGCAGTACCCACCAGATCTCTGCTGGGTTAATCTTCCAGGAAGCGTGTTCCAGGTGAGCAGGGCGCGGGGGCCCATCCAGGGTGCAGACAGTGCTCTGCGGGGCAGCAATGCCGCAGCGAGCCCGGGCTGAACAAACTATGTGTCTAAGGTCCCCCACGAGATCACACAAGTTAGGCCGCTACAGACGTGTCTCAAGCTTATGGAACCTCGGAGCTCACCGCTGGAGATCTCCGCACTCCGAGCCTCGCGGCAGTGCTCCGCTGTATGTCACCATGTGTTTCCCAGCCGGGTTGTTCGGCATAGACAGCAGGGTGTCCAAAGACAAGGGCAGCTTCGCTACGTGGCAGGATGCCAGCCGCTGGACTCACTTGGTAGGCAGAGCCAGCGATAGTGTGCAATGCAAGTTCGCTGCACCTAGGCCCATTCCGGCACTTCACCACGAGGCATCTCAGTATGGCTGGATGGCGCCTTCAAGCCTGTGGCAGTTGGCTCGATCGATTGATTGACCCGCAGGGCCACAGCGCCGCCCCAAGCAGGGACGTCACAACCACGCGCCAGTCTCCGGCAGCCGACCGCAGGTCCGTCAGCCGGCAACTGCCATTTGCAAAAACAACTGGGGGAGAATGTTTGCATTGTCAGCATTCCGTCCATCATTTGTTTGCTGTAACACTTTTCGCTCTAGGTGGGATGGGTATGCCCAGACGTGGGTCCCTTGCTCACTGCGCCACTGGATTCAAGCTAGCCTGGCTGAAGAAGGGTGACATACCCTGAAACCGGTCCCAGGATGATTGTTTCCGGTCCAGGGAGGACCTGGCTTGGCAGTTCGGTCTGGACTGTTCCCATGGGGCACATGGTCAAGACTGATTTGCATATGGCTGAGTCCAAACTGGGGTGGCGTAGTGGGCAAAAGAACGATGGGGGAGAATGTTTGCATTGTCAGCATTCCGTCCATCATTTGTTTGCGGCAACTGCCATTCAGCACAGCAGCCGCGGCCCCGCCGAGTCACGCACCCGGGGATCAGCCGGCCCGGCGTCTGCCCTCAATTTGCTTGCGTGCTCCCCCGGGCCGACGCAGATGTTCAGGGCAAGATGTAGCTTCCGCAGCCACGTTGAGGTCGCGTGTTCAATCAGGGGCACAACGTACCTCCAATCCGACCTCACTCAGGCAGGTCCAGACAGGGATCGCAGCCAGACAGGTCAGAGCACGGGCCGCAAGCGTAGGCCGTAGCCGCCTCAGGTGTCCAAAGTGCTCAGATTTCGGCAGTAATCACATCAGGCGATGGCGCGGTCTCGAGTTGCCTCCTGCCGTCGATCGGAGCTCACGGGGAGTGCATGAATGCAGGATAATTGTCGGATTGCAGCGATGACTCGCAGAGCACGCTCAAAGCGTGGCCATCTTAGGCTCTGGCAAGCGCCGCCCCCCCTACCTTAGGAGTGACTTACATGTAAGTAAAGGGAAGGCTAGGGCCTGGCAAGTGGGTGCACTTGCCAGGTCGATATGGCAATAAAGACTGTGCACAGACACTGCAGTGGCAGGTCTTAGACATCTTTGGCTATTTGGGTGGCTGGCACAACCGTTGCGGCAGGCCCACTAGTAGCATTTGATTTTCAGGCCCTGGGCACACACAGTGCATTGTACTAGGGACTTACTAGTAAATCATATATACCAATAATGGAAACCCAATCAGAACACAATTTACAGAAGGAACATGTGCACATTAGCACTGAAAAGCAGTGCAAAAGTGCATAGATACTAAACCAGCAAAAACGAATTCCAGCATACCATAAGAACAGGTCAGAAAGCAAAAAGACAGGGGAAGCACACCAAAAGATGCCAGGTCTAACAGTGAGTGAAAGGGTTCATGAATGACCACATAGGTGCGTGACTGAGAGTGTGATTTGGTGTATTAATGAGTGGATGAGTGGTTCTGTCAGTGACTGTATAGGTGAATGAGTGCATGTCTTTATATCTGTATGAGTAAGTTAGTGGCAATCTGAGTATGTGTATGGGTAACCAACTCAATATGTGAGTGCCTGTATGCATGTTTAAGAGGGTATATGAGTGGTGTATGGTGAGTGAGTATCTGTGTGACTGGCTAAATGAGTGAGTGATATGGTAAATGAGTAACTGTGTGGGTGAGTGAGTGGTGGTTAAGTGTCTGTATGAGGGAGTGACTGGGTAGGAGAGTGGTTGTAAGATTGAGTCATAGGGTGCATGAGTGATGCATTGGTAAGTGAGTGAGTGTGTGAGTAACTGAATAGGTGAGTGAAAGGGTACATGAATTACTGTATGGGCGAGCAAGAAGGTGCATAAGTGGCTGTACAGTTGAGTAATTGGATGCATGAATGGATTTATGGATGCGTGAGTGGCAGCATGGGTGAGTAAGTGGCTGTATAGGGGAAAGAGTTGGTGTCTTATTGACTATGTGAAAGTGTTCATGAATGACTACATGGCTGAGTGACTGGGTGTGTGCCTGGTTGCATGGGTGAGTGTGTGAGTAGATGAGTGGTTGAGTAGATGAATGAGTGCTTGTGTCAGTGACAGTATAAGTGAATGAGTGCATGTCTTAGTATCTGTATGAGTAAGTTAGTGGTTGTCTGAGTATTTGTATGGGTAACTGAGTGGGTGTGTGAGTGGATTTATGCATGCCTGAGAGGGTATATGAGTGGCTGTATGGGTGAGTGAGAGGCTGTATGACTGGCTATATGATTCAGTGAGAGGGTGAATGAGTGCCTGCATGGATGAGTGTTAAGTGGCTGTATGAGTGAGTGACCAGGTGTGTGAGTGGTTGTATGGGCGAGTGAGTTGGTATGTAAGTGGCTGTATGGGTAAGTAGATATGTGAGTACATGTATGGGTAAGTTAGGATCAATTGCCAGAGCTCAAGAACGCAGCAATCAATTGCATGGCCATTTTTTAGTATCCATACCTGGTAAATGAAACTAGTGGGATGGATATCAATTGGTCTTTATAAGTGAAGACTCTCAGCACGACTATGTCAAAGAAAATTGGATGAGACACTATATGTATGTTCATACATCTAAATACGTATCACTGTAATATATGTTATAAAAGAAAAAGAATAGAAATGAGAGTAATGAATTTACAAAATTCAAGAAATATAACAGTGCACATTGGTCATGCTGTAACAGTATTTCACAATATAGTAATACATTTCATTTTTCCTTTTTACTGTTCTCAATTTTCATAATTTGTCTTTTACACCATAAATGATGTACTATTTGAAGATACATTCTTGAACAGTGGGTAAAACAATTGTATGGATTGTACAAAAATAACCCATAACTGCACAGTACATCACTGTAAATACGTGACACTATGCATCACACTCAATACAATTTGTTAAACAGTTGTTTTGCCTACACTTACTTTACTAATGTAAACAAACGCAACTTAAAACTTTTCCCTTTATTATTATACCTGTAGCAAAACTATTAATAAATGTAGAGCGCACGTAAATTTTCGAGATCCTTTTAAAAACATCACTCCTAGTAGGCCGAATGATGTCATAAACGTTGATGATCCATGTAGGTGAAATACAATACATTACTTTTTTCATGGAAATACTACATAGAAGTTTGGTTGAAGAAGCAAAAGGTGACAATTTCGTAGTTTGAAAGGTAGTTTTGGTGTCAATTGAAGGTTGCTGTAATGTATTTATTTATTTATTTGAAGAGTTTTATATAGCGCTGGCTAGACCCGTAGGTATCAAAGTGCTTTACATGAGGATCGTTGCTTTACAAGTTACAAATTACATCCGTTACCAGAGCATAGTAAAACATAGGCACAAAACAATGTTACGCTGTTTCGTCGACGGGAGGGGGAGGAAGGAGACACAGCGGGGAGACAGGGAGAACTGTGCCCAATGTCCGGCTGGGTAGGTGACGGCCGAGGGGGTGAACCAGGGCCAATCTCCTCTATAGCTGTCTAGCAGCTCCACCGGGCATCAGCCATGTTGCTCAGTTCTCAGCGGTCAGGGATAACAAGAAAAACAGTTTTTCATGGTTACATTAGTTACAGTTGCATAGTCAAACACAGAAGAACAAGTCCCCAATAGAGGGAATGGGGGAGGGGTGTGGAAACAGGGGGCAGGGAGGCGGATCAGTTCTGGCCGATCGGCAGTGGGAGCGAAGTACCTCGTGGGGGCCCAAAAAGTTAGAGTAAGCGGGTCCATAGCCAGATGGGGTCACATAGTCATTAAGTCCTGTGCCAAATTCAGTCACCGTGTTAGGTCATCTCAGCAATGTGGGGGTACCGTGCAGCATCGCGTTCCATGCCTCCCTCAATAGTTCTTGTACTCCAGAGCGATCCATCAATGCGATGGGGAGATGTTTGGCTGGCTTCTGCACTATCGGATCTGAAGTGCGTGGCTGTGGAGTGTAAAATCACAAATGATGTGGAAAGTCAGGCTTCCACTAGGCGGGTGCCATCTTATATGCAGGGAGAACAGAGTCAATAATGTTGAGGTCAGTTGCGATCGTTATTGTACCCAGACAACAAATGGGCAGCTGGCAAGCGATGAGATATGGATCTGGCACAAGTGAGGCACAGCGTTAACTCACCTAGACGTGTGCACAATTGAAAAAGAACTGGTAATATGCATGCACTACTAGCGCGGTCGCCATTTTAGGGTCAGGCAGCATTGAGGGATCGATCGCCCAGCAGATCATATTGGGCTATTAAAGGTAGGAAATAAATGGGTACCTTGAATAGAAATTGGCCTGAGAGTCGATTGAGAGGCCATCCTTTAGGGGAGCAGCCGCTCGGGATGGTATCCGAAGCTCAGTCAGGCTGCAAGCACCGCAGTCGGACACGCCTGGGACTCCGCCATCCTGAGCTCAACGAGAGCGTGTCAGCGCCGGAGGATTGAAAGTAGAAATCAAACCGCTATTGGCGTGTCTCAATGGCAGATCAGGAAGGCGTCGCGGGATGTTCCGGGAGGGGTCCGCAGTATACGAAGCAAAAAGTCGAGTCCTGAAGGTATGTGGCGGTCGGCGAATCCAGAAGGCATCGCGGGATGTTCCGTGAGGTGTCCACAGTGTACAAAGCAGAAAGTCGAGTCTTGAGAGTAGGTGGCGGTCGGTGGGGGAGAGCCGCTAGCTCACATTCCCTCAACAGCGAGGCATCCCCGCCGAACCAGCGGCCATGATGGCATAGGCTCCGCAAGCGCTCCCTCGGGAAACTCGGAGGGTGAGCAGCAGGCCGCGCAGATCATTCCTGGGGGAAAGGAAGATGCCGGAGTACGGTCAGAAGATTGCCGTAGGTGTAGGCAGCGGAAGGTGAGAGAGAAACCCGGGCCAAGTGCCAGAGGCAGTTCCCGGTCGGATGAGCTCCCGGCCGGAGCTCCTCACCCGGCGGCCATCTTGGGTAATTCCATTGTGTCCATCATGTTGTAGTCTTTAATTAGAGAGTTTAATGTCTACATACTATAATAACTCCTTTGTGGATGATAAAATAACTTTTTGAAGACATCACCCCTGACAACCCGAATGATGTCTAAAACATTGATGATCCATGTACAAGAAACACTGTTTATTCCTTTTTCCCAAAAATAGTTCTAAAAACTTTCGTTGAAGAAATAAGAGGTATGAATTTGATAGTTTGAAAGGCAGTTTTAGTTTAAATTTAAGGCTGCTGTCATTGCATTCTGTCTATCCACTTTCACTTTTTAAATAGACAGTGTAGTGTTCAGATGTTACATTAACTCCTTTGTTAAAGATAATAGCTATAGTAGTATCATTTTTTCTAGAAATTAATATTTGTCCAGCTTTGAAGTTTGTAATTTCTGTTTCCAGTTTAGATCTATCATCTCTGCATTGTTGTAACATTAATATAGGGCATTTCCCAGTTCTTTGAAGATGCAATGTAGACATTACTTCTAATCTACAATCTGGGTATGGCATATTTCAGTTTGCATTTTTAATCAATCTTTTGAAAGGCACAGTTTTGTAATCTGGTAGTGATAAGTACAGAAATCACTAAAGTTATTTGAGTGGTAGATGTAAATGAGCAATCTGCAAATTAAATGAAGTGGAAGAGTTGTGTTAAGAAAAGGGGGGGGCAACACCAAAATTACTGTGAGACCCTCAACAGTGTTGTTCCGCCAAAGGCATGTCTCCCGTTGGCGTACTTAGCCACTGATCGGTACATCATTGGGTCTTTTCCTCCACCAGGAGTGATTGTCTCGTGAGTCTGAGAACATATGGGATCCACCATGTGAGGAAAAAAAGTTTCAAAAATACCTCCTACCTTTAGAAAGGACACATTTTATTAAGAAGGTTAAAGGTAGTGGTATGATTAAAAAATGTGGGATGTGAAAAGAGTGGTATTAGGTGTCTCTCACATCTATCTCTGGAAAAACCAGGTAAACATGTTTCAGCCAACTTTGCACCCTATGGGTCGATGGCTTTCGTCAGGACCGAAAGGTTATTTTATAAGATCCCTTCATGAAGTCAAATTTATTCAAATGGGACACTTTCTCTCCAACTTTTGAGGTTTTTTCTTCTTTTTTGGTCATATGGGACTCTTTGTCCAGTCCTAGAAGGAGGCATAAAAACATGGAGAATAATGTGTTATGTATTAGAATCTAGTACTGATGTTGTCCTATATTTCTAATAATGCATGCACCCAATGATTTCTATAAATTTATATTTTTGCTACATTAAATTGAACATTTTCAACCCTTTTGGAGTTGCTCACCTATGTGAGCAAATGCAATAATTGCTCATGTATTCCATACTAGGATGAATCTTAATTTGAGGGGGCTCTATTATCAAAGCCTCCTCTATGCGAATTTTGGACAACTTATGCTGTGTAGATCTCACTGTATTTTGAAATGATATAGAGTTTGAGTCTAGGTAGATGTAAACATAGATATTGCTTTGAAAATTAACAGTAAGGGTAAAGGAATCTGTGACTGCAATTTTATGTATGTTGTTTTTTAAGGGAGTGAAGTTGTAAAGAATTTCCAATTAGTGCCCCTTTGAAACTGATAGAAAACTGTCTTGTAAGGCTTCTGTGGCATACCTTAGTTTCTGTTTTAGAAGGTCTTCAGAGGTCTAGGCAGCGGCCCGGTATTTTTTTCCTTTCACTAGAGAGGAGAAGCTATCATTAATGGAGATTGGAGGGCTATAAATAGATAAAGGAGTGAAAGGGGGTTCAAAATTACGCACCTATTGCGGAGACATTTAGAGCGTCACCCTACAATTGTAGTTTCCCCTTTACCTTAGTCCTCCAGTGTGCACTCTGCGACACATCCTCTACAGCCTGCATCTTAAAGCAAGTGGGGGAAGCTGACAGGTTTTATAGCAGTGTTTCTTGCCAAGTGTTCCCAATCGGTAAAGCAAGACGGGATTGGTTTTTTAATCATGACCACGGGGGACTTAGAATGGTTTTGTCATGCCCCCAGGGGACTTAGAATGTCATTATCTTAAAGAAAGATAAAAAGGTTTCATTACATCTGTAGTACCAAATGCTTAGCCAAAAGTACAATCTTAATGACTTTCGAATACTACATGAGGTGGTTGCTATTGTAGATACCCCAGGGGAACCAGCAAACATAATCCTCTGTTTCAAGATCAGATAACGACATTCTAAGTCCCCCGGGGGCATGACAAAACCACTCCAAGTCTCCCAGGGCCATGATTAAAAAACCACTCCCCTCTTCCTGCTTTACCAATCTCCATTTTTGATAGCGTCTCCTCTCTAATGAAAGGAAAAGTAATACAGCGCCTCTGCCCAGACCTATGGAGACCTTCTAACACAGAAACTAAGGTACGCCACAGAAGCCTTACAAGACAGTTTTCTACCAGTTTCCAAAGGGGCACTAATTGGGAATTCTTTACTACTTCGCTCCCTTAAAAAACAATGTACATAACATTGTGGTCACAGATTCCTTTACCTTTACTGTTCATTTTCAAAGCAATGTCTATGTTTACATCTACCTAGACTCAAACTCTGTATCATTTCAAAATAAAGTGAGATCTACATAGCATAAGTTCTCCAAAATTAGCATAGAGGAGACTTTGATAATATAGCCCCCCCCCAATTAAGATCCATCCTAGTATGGAAAACATGAGCAAATATTACATTTCCTCACATAGAAGACCAACTCCAAAAGGGTTGAAGATGTTCACATTAAATGGAGCAAAAATAAACATTTATAGAAACCATTGGGTGCATGCACCTTTAGAAATATGGGACAACATCAGTACTAGATTCTAATACATAACACATTGTTCTCCGTGTCTTTTTGCCTCCTTCTAGACCTGGACAAAGAGTCCCATATGACCAAAAAGAAGAAATAAAACTTCAAAAGTTGGAGGGAAAGTATCCCATTGTCGTGGCCTGGAATCCTCAGGATCGTACGTTGCTCAACAATGGTCCACCTCTCGACACCCCCACGGTCTGACTAAATACACACAGACACAATGGAGTGATCAACCGGGGGAAGGGAAGAAAGGGGACAGCAGGGAGGGAGACCTGTAAAGATAACGAGACAGGGATCAGCAACCAACAGTACAGATTTCTTTCCTACCCTGACCCCACTTTATCAAGTACCAGTTCGAGGAACCGTACCTGTAAAAAAAAAGAAACTTCTCTTCGAAATCGGTTAACCAATAAGGGGTGCGGTAGCGCTCAGTCAGATCTAAAGGAAATGCATTATAGTCAGCAAGTGCAGTAACACCACATTATCAGCATTGTCAGAGAACAGCAGCTGTAGCAATCTGACCTACCAATTGGTTTAATAATGAAGGCTGAGACAGGGGTGCGGAAGAGCCATCCTCCTGCTCACTCTCTGCACTCCTGCTAAAGAATACATAAGGAAACAGGTATGACTCCAATGACCACAAAGCACCACAAACCCACAGGCAAAACACGAAGTATATCCGGCACAATTCCTCAATACTTCTTGGTTAGTGGCCGAACACAATTATGAACGGGATAACAACCAGGAAAGAGCATAGACAGATTGTTCGTTGGTCTTCCTGCTAGATTCCCCCTTTTTGCTGAGGGCTATGATTCATCTCATGTCTCTCACGCATAAACAGGAATTGATAGGAGTGCTGCGAATAAACGATAAGTTCTCAGGTAAGTAACTCCTCGTTACTTCCTTCAACCCGACCAAGTCTCAAACAGGTAGTATTTGAATCGGGTAGGCGTTTTCCCCGCATGAACCGCTGTATGCCGGTTCTCCAACGTGAGAAAACGCACCTGTAGCGAATAAGCCTAGAACAGGCTCTGTGCCCTGAAAGAATCCCAGGATGGCAACCTGAAAAGGGAAAGACCCGGTAAAGGCAGGGGAGGGTCTATCCTTCGTGACTTGTGCTCAACAGGAAAGTTGCTCCGCAAAGAACCTCCGAACTGGGTTCAGCCAACGGAGCAACGTGAAGGCAGCACAATGCCCTTGCCACACAGGAAAGAGCTGCCGCTCGTAATGCGAACCAGTAAAGAAGAGTGGTGCTCGAAGCACCCTTACCAGCCTCCTCGCGTTGCCGGCGCAGCTCCAGGAAAAGAGTAAGCGGCACCTCTCCGATACCCCGGAAGCCTTTTCTGAGCAACGCCTTAGCGCGTGTTGACGTCACTGATGTCGTACCCGCAAAGGCTCATGGGGGCTGTAGTTCTCTAATGCCGGTATCGCGCTCTTGCGCGTCGCTGCAGTGTTCCCCTGGTGCCCTTCCCATGGGACGTGACAGTACACCCCCCTCCCGAAGAACACTGACAGGGACACGGCTTCCTAGGGAAGCGTTTGTGGAACAATCTGACATAACGTGGTGCGTGAACCCCTTCCGCGGGCTCCCAAGAGTTCTCCTCGTTTCCGTATCCCTTCCAAGCTATCAGATACCACAATTTGGTACGGTATATCTTGGAATCCAGGATACCCCTTACTTCATGCTCCGTCTCCTCGTTCACCAACACCGGTGCTGCACCTCCTTTGTCAGCTGAACGAGAGGGTTTGAGCAAGGAGGTGTGGAACGCTGGATGGATTCTCAGTGAGGAGGGCAAGGCCAGTTTAACTACTACGGGGTTTATGAGTTTCACTATTTTATACGGGCCGATGTATTTAGGATTGAAAATACTATGCCTTTTGAATCTAATGTTCCGGGTGGGCAGCCAGACATAGTCCCCTAACTTGTAAACGGGCCCTGGACGCCTGTGTTTGTCGGCGTATGCCTTGTAGCATTCTTTTGCCTCTCACAGCCTATTCTGTGTGTCTGTTAACGTTTTCTGTATATGGAGTACCCTCTCTTGGACTTCTGGTATGTTCTCAATTCTAACTGGATGCAAAAAAGGAATGAATCTCGGGTGGAAACCATAATTGCAGAAGAAAGGAGAGTGTTTTGTAGAGCTATATGTAGCGCTATTATAGGCTATCTCTGCCAACCATAAATTCTCTACCCAGGCTTCCGTAGTGTTATCCACATAACACCTCAGGTATTGCTTTAGCGTTTGGTTCACCCGCTCAGTTTGGCCATCTGTCTGGGGGTGAAAGCTTGTGGACATATTAGGTGTTATTTTCAGGGCAGCACACCACACCTTCCAGAATTTAGCTGTAAATTGGGAACCACGGTCCGAAACCACCACCTGAGGTATCCCGTGTAACCGTACCACATGTATTAGCAACAAATGGGCTAACTGGCCTGATGTGGGTATTTTTCTGCAGGCAATGAAATGGGCCATTTTGGTAAGGTAGTCCACCACTACCAGGATTACTGTGTGCCCCTTGTCCCATGGCATGCCTACTACGAAATCCAGGGATATGTTTTCCCACGGGTGGTCAGGGATTGGTAAGGGTTGCAGAAGTCCTGCCGGTCGGGTGTGCGAAGCGTTCATTTGATTGCACACCACACACTCCTTGACCCATAACTGAATGTCTGTATGTACTGTGGGCCACCAGAATTGGCGTAGCACTCTCTCTGTGGTCTTCTCTATGCCATTATGTCCTGCGCTGGGTAGGGTGTGACACCAGGTGAAGACACGCCTTCTTAGCGAAGGGATCGGGATCAACAGTTGTTTCCCTCGAACAGGCAGACTGTCTTTCATCTTCCACTCCTGATGCTTTACCAACCATGCCTTCCATCCCTCGGTAAGTATGTTCCGCGCAATGCTCCTAAGGAAGGGCTCAGTCACTGTGGTGCATATTACATTATGCGGATCGATGATGGTTTTCTCCACCTGTTCTTCCACTGGTTGTGTGTTGGACTGACGGGTTAAGGCATCAGCTTTTTTGTTATCCTTTCCTGGTCGATACGTGACCAGGAAGTTGTATTCGGCAAAAAACAGAGTCCATCGCAGCTGTCGAGGGGAGAGGTGTCTGGCTGCAGTCATGAACTGGAGATTACGGTGATCCGTAAACACTGTGACCATGTGTTTGGCTCCCATGAGGTAGTGTCGCCACTCCTGGAAGGCATCTTTGATAGCGAGTAGCTCCTTCTCAGCTATCATATAGTTACGTTCTGCCGGGTTAAGTTTTCGGGACCTAAACGCCACTGGGTGTAACTGACCTGTGTTGGGATGGCGTTGTGACAGCACCGCTCCCACCGCGTGATCTGATGCGTCCACTTCTACTATGTATGGCTGATCAGGATCAACGTGCACCAACACCGGAGCGGAGACAAATGCTTCCTTTAATACCGGGATCAACGGTAGAGGATACCGGTTCTTGACCGTGATGGCGTTTAACGCTCTAAAGTCTATGCATGCGCGCAGCTTGCCGTTAGTCTTAGGGATAAAAAACAGCGGAGAAGCCGCAGGAGACATGGAGTTGCGGATAAACCCCAGCGCTAGATATTTATCCAGGTAAGCCAGCAGGTGAGTGGTCTCAGGTTCGGTTAGGGCATATACCCTTCCGGTGGGCACGAGGGCCCCTGGTACCAAGTCGATCTGGCAATCGTATTGCCTATGAGGCGGAAGTGTCTCGGCTTTGGCATCATTAAACACATCCGCGTAATCCTGGTATTCACCGGGCAGCGTAACCTGATGTTCCGCTGCTGTAGCGATGTGGTGCAACACAGCCAATGCTTGCGACGGGCTGTGTGTCGGCGGAACACAATGCATAGAACAATATACAGAGGTAAACCGCACAGTCTTTTCCACCCAGTCCACCTGGGGATTATGCTGCCTCAGCCAGGGTAACCCCAATATAACCCCATATTGGGGGGCTTGAATCACATTGAAGGCGAGCCTTTCTACATGGTCGAGTCTGTGGCGTACTTCCAGGGTATCCGTTTGGAAACGGATAGGACCAGCTGCTAGGCGTCTCCCATCCACTGCAAACACCGTTTCCGGTTTCTCTTTTTCACGAAGTACCAAACCCAATAGCGACGCCTGTTCCTGATCCATAAAACACCCAGTAGCCCCAGAGTCTAACATGGCTGTCACTCGACACCATTCCCCTTTTACCAGCAGGGAGAGGTCTACAAAGAAATGCTGTCTGATACACGGGGTGTCACCACTCAATGAAGGGATATAAGTTGGGCTTGAAGAATCCCCTTCTCCTTTCTTCAAGCTCTGTCATTTCCCATAGTACCTTCGGATGTAGCCACCAGTAGTTTGCGGGGTTCCGTGCGTGGGAACTTCGTTCTCAGGGTGCATTCTTTAATGTAGTGGCCTTTCCTCCCGCAGTAGATACATAAGCCTTTCTTTCGCCTGTACTCTCTTTCCTCGCTGGTGAGGGTGGAACGGACCGCTCCTATCTCCATAGGATCGGATTTGGCTGCTGTTAAGGTTTCAGAGTTCCGAGGTTGTTCCATTCGCCAGGAGCTTCGGTCTCTCCGTTTGTTTTCCCCTCTCCTTTCGCTGAGGCGGTGATCCAATCGGAGAACCAGATTTATTAGGTCTTCGCACGTCGCGGGTTGTGGTTCGATTTGGGCCAACACATCTTTCATTTCTTCTCTTAAACCTCGATGAAAGATGGCGGACTGTTTAGCCTCTGGCCATTCGGTTTCAGTAACCAGCCGACGGAAATCGTTAAGATAGGCTATAAGGTCTCTGTTCCCTTGTCGTAGCTCCAACAGGTCTTTGTTGGCTGAAAGAGTGGCCATTCGACGGTTGAAAGTTCTTTCAAAGTCCTTAATGAATGAATCCCAATCATATAGCAGGGGGTCGTCTCTCTTCACCAGAGGAACCGCCCATTGAGCTGCATCCCCTGCCAGATAGGAAATCAGAAAGGCTACTCTTGCTTGGTTGGTAGTGAATGCCTTAGGTTTACAAGAAAAGTGCAGCAGGACCTGTGTGAGGAAGACCTGTACCTTGCTGCTTTCCCCATGGAACCTCTCGGGTGTGGCCAAGGGAACAGGGGTGGGTATCTCTACCACCAGTAGAGCTGAGTGGGATGCTAGTGGTATGCCTGCATTGAAAGGGTTTCTCTGCATTCTATCTACTGTAGCTTGTAGGGTAGCTGTCTCTGCCCTGGAGGCTGCCAACTCCGTCTGTACTATGTGCAACGCGGCAATCACGTCCTCTAAGGTAGCCATGCTTCAACGTACGACCGGGAGGATTGTAATCCTTGGGCCGCTTACTCTGTCGTGGCCTGGAATCCTCAGGATCGTACGTTGCTCAATAATGGTCCACCTCTCGACACCCCCACGGTCTGACTAAATACACACAGACACAATGGAGTGATCAAGCGGGGGAAGGGAAGGAAGGGGACAGCAGGGAGGGAGACCTGTAAAGATAACGAGACAGGGATCAGCAACCAACAGTACAGATTTCTTTCCTACCCTGACCCCACTTTATCAAGTACCAGTTCGAGGAACCGTACCTGTAAAAAAAAAGAAACTTCTCTTCGAAATCGGTTAACCAATAAGGTGTGCGGTAGCGCTCAGTCAGAACTAAAGGAAATGCATTATAGTCAGCAAGTGCAGTAACACCACATTATCAGCATTCTCTGAGAACAGCAGCTGTAGCAATCTGACCTACCAATTGGTTTAATAATGAAGGCTGAGACAGGGGTGCGGAAGAGCCGTCCTCCTGCTCACTCTCTGCACTCCTGCTAAAGAATACACAAGGAAACAGGTGTGACTCCAATGACCACAAAGCACCACAAACCCACAGGCAAAACACGAAGTATATCCGGCACAATTCCTCAATACTTCTTGGTCAGTGGCCGAACACAATTATGAACGGGATAACAACCAGGAAAAAGCATAGACAGATTGTTCGTTGGTCTTCCTGCTAGATTCCCCCTTTTTGCTGAGGGCTATGATTCATCTCATGTCTCTCACGCATAAACAGGAATTGATAGGAGTGCTGCGAATAAACGATAAGTTCTCAGGTAAGTAACTCCTCGTTACTTCCTTCAACCCGACCAAGTCTCAAACAGGTAGTATTTGAATCGGGTAGGCGTTTTCCCCGCATGAACCGCCGTATGCCGGTTCTCCAACGTGAGAAAACGCACCTGTAGCAAATAAGCCTAGAACAGGCTCTGTGCCCTGAAAGAATCCCAGGATGGCAACATGAAAAGGGAAAGACCCGGTAAAGGCAGGGGAGGGTCTATCTTTCGTGACTTGTGCTCAACGGGAAAGTTGCTCCGCAATGAACGTCCAAACTGGGTTCAGCCAACGGAGCAACGTGAAGGCAGCACAATGCCCTTGCCACACAGGAAAGAGCTGCCGCTCATAATGCGAACCAGCAAAGAAGAGTGGTGCTCAAAGCACCCTTACCAGCCTCCTCGCGTCGCTGGCGCAGCTCCAGGAAAAGAGTAAGCGGCACCTCTCCGATACCCTGGAAGCCTTTTCTGAGCAACGCCTTAGCGCGTGTTGACGTCACCGACGTCGGACCCGCAAAGACTCATGGGGGCTGTAGTTCTCTAATGCCGGTATCGCACTCTTGCGCATCGCTGCAGTGTTCCCCTGGTGCCCTTCCCATGGGACGTGACACCCATTTGATTTTATTTGACTTCATGAAGGGATCCTTTAAAACAATTTTTCGGTTCTGACGAAAGCCATCGAACCACTGGGTGTAAAGTTGGCTGAAACATGTTGACCTGCTGCTTCTAGAGATAGATGTGAGAGACACCTAATACCTCTCTTTCACATCTCACATTTTTAATCATACCACTACCTTTGATTTTCTTAATAAAATGTGTTCTTTCTAAAGGAAGAAGGTATTTTTAAACTTGTTTTCCTCACATGGTGGATTACATATGGTCTCAGACTCAAGAGACAATCCCTCCGGGTGGAAGAAAAAACCCAATAATGTAACGATCAGTAGCTAAGTATGCCAACGGGAGATATACCTTTGGCGGAACAACACTTTTGAGGGTCTCACAACAATTTTGGTGTTGCCCCCCGTCTCAACACAACTCTTCCACTTCTTTTGATTTTACATGTTCATTTAAGGGAAGTTGAGTAGAACTTTAACTTCTCCATACCTCTTTTGTTCCTTGAGATGTAAATGAGCAATCTTCACACTCATGGTTCCATTTGTAACTCAGTCCAAATAAGTCATCAGTATATACCTCTTCTTCTAGTACTCCAAATATGACCATTATAATTTATTGTGCATCTTGTTGAGTGTTGACAGTAAATATTAATGATCAGCTGCATATATCTAAAAGGTCTTGAATGCCTGAAGAAGAATGTATTACAGATCTGTCACTGAGTAAATGTTGGTGCAAATGATATAGTGCAGAACACAATCTCTTATCTTGTTTTTCTTCAATTTGATTTACAAGATGTAAATGAAACAGTACCTTGAAAACAACCTTTGCATAGCAGTTGACACCTGAACTCTTTTCCAAATGGTATCCTACAATATCTCCATCATTTTCCATTTTTTTCCACTTAAGGCCTTCTAGCTTGTGCTGGTTTGCTTTTTTACTTGAACATCATTCATCTCTTTTGTAAGCTTTCGCTTGGGACAGATTGCCCGTTTCTCATAAATAGGGTACTGACCTAAATGAACAGCGTGTAGACTTCTTAACCAATTGTGCTCTCTTACACAGCTTGCATCAGCACTAACTTTCATATCATCAAATTCAACTAAAACCATACTGGACAATGTTCTAATTGGTGATAATGCTACATATGACCCCTTCTTTAAATATTGTTCTTACAATATTAATAAAAACTATGCCTACACTGAAACCTTGAGATTTATGGATGGTTACAGCATATGCTAGAGACATTTGAATCTGTTGCTGTCACACACATAAGTCCTTCCTTGTCATTGTACCAGGAGAGACAGACGGGTGCAGTTCCCTCCTCAAGGCGAGCTGATTCATCTCCGCAGCTGAACTTGGAGGCCCAGCATATTCAATTAGCATCTCCACACCGGGTAACTAATTGACGGATTGTCGTCATGTTCTTGTGAGGCTTATTTAGAATCCAGCCCCTTTACCACGGAAATTCATGACAACTTATCGCCCTTTTGAGCTTATTAAGGCTTTCTACCTTAAACCATCCTGACTGCCAGTACCCTCCCCACTATAGGCATCCTATCACTAACTGGAAGACACAAAACAACAAGAGCACTACCACAAGTATAGGCAACAAGGCCTTAATTAGTCACGACATCCAAGATGGTATCCAAGTAAACCACCCTGAGAATCACTCGTCTGGGACAACCCCCTCGTCCACCATCTTCTTTTGCAAGATTCAAGTTGCTCACAATTTTTTTGTCCTGAAGATGAACTCGAATAATTGAGTTCGAAACGTCGTCGACCCCCTACAACATGAACTCCTTATACTCTGTAAAAATCCTTAAAGGAGCTTCTATTTCTGTTGTCAATGCGATGTCATTATTTTAAGTTCACCCTCACTTCTCACGTCACGCTTATTGTCACTTACTGTGTGAGCACCTGAATACCTTCATTGTGTAATAAATATTTGTCATACATTGACCTATATGTCCCTCGTTATATTTCCTACTGCTCTCTTTTATGAATTAAGTTTCTATCCCTTTACTTATCTCAGTGCCCTTTACAGGGTTACTTCCCCTTGGACCTTTTAGGCCACTCTAGAACCATTGTTCCTTTAAACTTCACAAGCAATAAACATACAATATATCACCCAATCTGCTTCACACCATAAATCTGATCACATTTTATGGCTAAGTACTCAACCTCATCCCTATTTGGAAAATGTATGAAATTACTAACTTTGCCCATAGAACTATTTACTAACCCTTCCCCCACATTTAAACACGTCACAAAAATACTCAACAATTTTTACAGACTCGTAAACACTTTTCTAATCCTATAGTCCTCGACACAGACTTCTCCAAAGAATCCAATTTTGCGTGTAGTTTCTCACTGAGTAGCATTGTTACTCCCTGGTGTTCCATTTTATCAATAGCTGTAATTTCCAAAATATCTTTTTTCTCTAGCTTCAGTACATGTTCATTGAGATTGGAGCACTCTTGAAGTGTAGGCATTAAACAGACTATGGACTTGTCTTTTCAATGAAATTGTACATTAGTTGTGCTGCTGTGTTGTCAGATGAAAATAGTTTCTTGGTAAGTCAACTTTCCAAAGCATGTTTTCCCTCCTTTGTCAGAACTCCTACTCTAATATCCTTAAGAATATGTCCATATTCTACATCAGATGCTTGACGCATATTCGTCACTAGTTCCTTGTTTTCAAAGTTTAATCAAATATTTACATTGCCACTACTTCCCAAAGAATTACTTGTTTCATTATGAAGAAGTGTCTTGAAAACAGGCTCTCCTCTCATAGGGGTGAGTTGCAGTAGGTCACCAAAGACAATTAAATGCTTTCCTCCAAACAGCATGTCATACTCTGTTTTTAAAGTCTGCTGCATAATTAAGTGTACTAAGGCAAGCATTAAGTTAAAAAATATGCTCACCTTATCAATGATTAACAGCTTCAGTTTCTTCAATACTCTTGACACCTCATGGCAAGCTTCACCAGATAACTTCTGGTATTCAAGTTTTTGTCATGTTCAACAGGTAACATAAGTAGTTGGTGTAAAGTAATTCCTTTAATGTTGTGTGTAGCAAATCCAGTTGGTGCTGTTACTACACAAGATACATTTGAATCTGTAGTCTTCTACAGATAAGCAGAGAATTAGAAAGCATTTCCCAGTGCCAGCTTGACCCCTGATGAATAGTAGAACTGGCTTAAATGAAGAGCATTCACATTCTTTCATCTCATTCAGAAATCCATGCTCTATTTTATCTTTTGCTTCGATATACCTTTCTTTCTGTTCGGCACTCAATTGTGCTACTAAGTGTTCAAAATCAACACTTTTCTCTCTTGCTTGTTTAATTGCAGTCTCCATCTTACTCATGGCTATGGCTGCTTCATTTTGAATAATTGGTTGTCCAAGTGGAACTTGACTTAGTGGTGCAGAACTTTGGCTGCTTTGTGACCTTGCCTTAGCTACTTCAGCAGTAATGATTTCTTCCTGTTCAATCTCATCTTTACACATTTGCAAATAGTTTTAAAAGACTGGACACTGAATCCTGCCTTTTACTACATTGAAAGAGCCTTCATAGTAGTTGTAGTCTCCAAGTAGCTCTGATTCAGCATGCCAAGGATTGAACAATTTCAGAAGTGCCAAATAGAAAACTCTCTTCTGTCTGCAATTTGGCAACTCAGTTATCTGTGGCTAATTAGATTTCCCTTGCTATATCTCACCAAACAATTGTCACATCCAACTACCACATATTTTCGTTCTTCTATGTTTTCTGTCACATTCCTATTGTATCTGTAGTGTTGAAGTACTTCATAAAGGCACATGTCTTCTAGATGTGGACTCCTTCTTGGATAGTACATATCTAACATATTTGTCTTCACAAAGTCTGTACTTTCTAGGTCAGACTCTGCTAGATACTGAATTTCTGGGAAAGACTTTAACACTCTATTCCATGCACTTGTTAGGCCTAGACTTATCCAAACAATTTCCTTTGATTTTGGGAACAAACTGGCTGAGTTCAGCTGATCACAGCACTCATAGGTGCCCATCTCATCTTGGCAAAGCATTTTCAAGCTGAAGTTGGACAAGTACTTAGATAGACTCTTTTCTGCAGAAATCTCCTCTCACATTTCCTTTGTCTTTGTCTCTCTGATTTTGTACTGTATGAAGTGACGTACCGAGAAACAGCGATGGAGTTGTCTGCAACAAATTGTAGATCGATATTTGCAATCCATATCTTATCAATCACAGGGTAGTAATCATTTATATATTTGGAGGGCTTTGTTCTTTGTGTCTTTTTGTGATTTATGTGTCTGAATGCAGAAATAAAGTATTCACTCTTTCTTGTGAAATCACAGGTCATGGGAATCCAAATCAACATTGTGTGCAAAATTTTCCTTTGCATCTGTATTTTCGATGACAGTACTTCCCACATCTTTGTGTTTGAAACCGTAGTACTTGATGTCTGAAGCCCTTTTCACCACCATCTCTTGGGATGGCACATGTCACACACTGTTGTATGAAAGACAAGACAGACTCGTCACTAGTGGTTCCAAACTTTGGTGCATTTTTTATCCATAACAGCATGTGAATGTGAGGAGCACCTCTTTCTTGGTACTCTTTGTGCCAAAAGAAATCAGTAATTTCACATAGAGGAGTATCACTTTTGTTGCAGATGAAAGACATCATGGCTTGAAACATGTGATTAAAATATCTGCAAACATTTGCAGGATACAAGGAGAAAAGTTCCTCTACTGTCTTCACTTTGATGCCCTTTATGTTTGAGTTTGCTTCTTGCAAAAATTCAAGAAGGTCATCCCAGGCATACTCAGTGTCAGAAATCAAGTAGGTGCACCTAGATTTCTCAACATACATTTCAGTTCTCCATGAAGGCAATACCAATGCTCATTGGTGCCATGTTGGCACGCCATCAAATTAATCAAGTTGCACTCCACGTTTTTGTCCTTCCCATGAACTTTGTCAATAAATTCATTCGCAGACAGATTTTAAAGATTAACAAATGTTTTCAGTATATGGATAACTGTATATGAAAGTCTAGACAAGTCACACTCAAACGGAAGAAGGAACATGTAGGAAATACACTGTTGAAATCTTGGATTCTCTGAGTATAATCTGGTCAACTGGTATTCAGCTGCTGGTATCTGTAAAGGGCACCTTCACCAGTGGAAAACAGCTATGGAAAACAGCGATCTCCTAAACTTATCTCACACATACTCATGGGAGCTCTTTTTGCTTGATTCATTTGAAAGATATCAATAGCGTCACAAAAGACTTCTTTATAATGCAAAGGATGGATGCTGTAGTGTTCATAAATCTATTCTGATCTGGATCAATCCACTTTTTCATTCTGTCCACTTGATGGTGATGTTTCATCCCCTACATATGTCATATCTTTGCTCACTTTGCCACTGGATTCAAGCTAGCCTGGCTGATGAGGGGTGTTATCCCTAAACCGGTCCCAGTATGCTTGTTTCCGGTTCAGGAAAGATCTGGCTTGGCAGTTCGGGCTGGACTGTTCCCATGAGGCACAGGGTCAAGACTAATTTGCATATAGCTGGGTCTGAACTGAGGTGGCGAAGTGAGCCAAAGAACGATGATGGATTCAACCCGGATCTGTGACTGGGGATGAGTGTCTGAAAAGTTTCAGCGCTCCGTCCATCATCTCCTTGTGTTTGCTTTATATCTGGAACACTGTCAACATTTTTATAATAAACATTATTTTGTACCAGCTATAATGGCACTTTTTTTACTTTACTAATATCCACTAGCTCTTGACAGATTTTTTTACTTTTTGTAGGCACACCATTTACTACAGTCACAACTAGTTCATGATCCTCTCTGTGTACACCAACAGTTTTAATATTCTGTTTAAAATCTTAAGGTAAGTTGGCAACTCTTCCTTTGGTGGCAGTTTCCCTGTCCTAGGCTCCATACGAACTATAGCCTGAAATGTGTGTACACATTGTATGAGAATGGATTCGCAAACTTTCAAATCTTGTAGTTCTTGTGGAATAGATACTAATTCTAACTTGTTCTGTACTACTCTAGCTGTTTTCCTCTAATTTATCATAGCAGTACTTACATATAATTTGCTGTGAGGACAAGTCAAACCGTTCCTCTACAAATATACAGCAAATTCTTGCCACTTATCTCTATTCTTCTGCTCAGTTTTTGAGAATACAACTACATGGCGAGTTTGGCTTTTGTAGTGAGTGCATTGACAACAAATACAAACACAGTTTAGTTTCTCAGAATAAAACTGTGTTAAATTTCCTAATCTCTTCTGTAAAGTTATCAACACTAATACCTGTCTCCTGTTTCTCTACACCTGTACATATCAACTCCTCACTTTCCCTACACTCTTCTGGCCAAAGAAATGAAATTGAACATATTCACAAAATGTTTTTGCCTCTGCTACTGCATTATGTAAAAGACAAGGGGTTTTGACATAGTAAAGCCTCCTAACTAAATTTCACATTTTAGAGTAGTGAACTGCTAACATTCTAAAGTGATGAAAGGTGCTTTGGCATACTTTCTTTGATAGACATGCCAGTGAATCTCCCTGCAAATTAGTAAACTTGCTGATTTTACATGGCTCTAATCCTTGCAAAATCCGTATTTTCTATTTCAGACTTATGCATGGAAACATATGTAGGAATATTTTCACTATATCAATTGATTCCTTCCAAACACAGCAAATACTGCTACAGATCCATTCGTATATAGGGGCATGTCTACTCCTTACTCGTGCCTCTTCAGCTATCACTTCATCAGTGAGTTCCATCCATCACCTCATAACATTGGCAGTTGTTTCAATTGCATGCACTAATGTGTGCTCTTGAAAGTAGCTTTCTTCATTAAAGAAAGGCTCAGTACTGGAAATATGCTTCCATTCACCACAGAAAACTTTGCAGAAATTGCAAGTCTTTTCTTCTGGCTTCTTCACCTCCGAGACAACACAATTTTGTCCAGTGTTCTCATTCTCCTCACTGTCAAAATAAATAGCTTCCTCTTCAAGGCAAATGTCTTATCAACTACAGCTGCAACACATTCTTTTTTTTTTTAAGGCTTCTTTTCTCCTTTTATACTGTTTCAGAGTTTGTATGAGATTCTGAATTACCTTGCTACGGAACATTCTCACTAAAATTTCTTTAAACTGCCTCTGTATCTTTGTTAAGCTATCTCTTTTCGTACATGATTTATTAGTCTTGCTGTCACTTAGGGGGTTATTATGATGGCGGTGAACCCGCCACCGGCAGCCTGCCAGTGGCGAGTTCACTGCCATCGTGCGGCCATTCTCCGCCCGCCAGATTAGGATGGTGGGGGGTGTACTGGCGGATGGAAAGCCCATCCGCCACAGTTCTGACACAGGCAATCGTTACGATTGCCTGTCGTACCCACCCCGCATCCACAAAATGGTGTTGTGCCTAGCAGGCACTGCCCACCAGATTTGGATGCTGCAACCCCGCCAGCCTGTGTATGGCGGTTCAACCGCCATTCAAAGGCTGGCGGGATATACTTTGGGGGCCCGTTGCGGGCCCCATTTTTGCAGGGGCATGTAACTTGTGCACTTGGGGGGCACCCATGGTGCCCCCCTACAGTTCCCTATACCAGGTGGCAGGCACCGCATGGTGCCTGCCTTGTAGTGCAGGGAAATGCACAACATGCATTTTCATCATTGCGGCGGGTGCTGCAGCCAGCAGCACCCACCACAATGGTAAACATGCACAATGCGACCGCCACAGTGGTGGTCGCATTGTAATTACATGTGCGGGACCACCGCCATATAGGTGGCCGGTCCCAAATCCCGGGACGATGGTGGACGGACTTAAGTCTGTCCGCCATCGTAATCACCCCCTTAGTTATATCCCTTTCTTAGCTGATTGGAGAGTTCACATTTTATTAACTTAGTTTTGCTCACGTTGTAGCTTTCCAGGAACTATTTTAAGAAACATCCTAGTTTTCTTGCCAGCAGCATGTTTTTCTTTAACCACAATGTCCACATTCTGTCTCTTTTCTTTCTCTGTTGTAAGGAGATAGTTTCCTTTCCTCTGTTTCTTTCTTCTTTGTGTTTTATTTGCCATTTTAAGTATCTGTTTTTAAGTTGAAGTACAACTCTGCAAAAAAATGTATACACACACACACACATATATATATTCAGCTTATTTGTATGCATTACAAAACTACATATTTTAACCATTTCATTTCCTATACAAATATATAAGGCCTGCCTCAACAGTTACTTATATGTAGTAGAAGAGTACTTTAACACCTGGCAAAGGCTTTTAAATGCCAAGTCAACATAGCAGTAAAAGTGGACACACAGGCTCTGCACTACCAGGCCTCAAAGACATACAAACAGCTACTTGTCTGGATGGGTGGGTTGATTGTCTCAGTGCTTGAGCACAAATCTGAATAAAATTATGAGTCCTTGTATGGGTCTGTAAATGTTTCTGTAAGTAAGAATGTCAGCATAAGAGTGGCTCTCTTAGTAACTCAATTGGCAAGTAAATCTATATACAAGTGTCTCTATAAATTACTTAGTAGTTCTCCTAGAAACTGTAGGGGTATGTAACTGTGTTTGCAACTAGCTGTGGTACTGCTGTATACATAAGTGCAGTACAGCTGTAACATTGGATATGTAAGTAAGTATGTTGGTAAATCTCTTGAACTCTTATTCACTCCATGGGACTCTCTAACCCTATGCAAGGAGCTGTATGGATTGCTTGCTGGCTGTGGTAGTGAGTATTGGGGCATTAAACTGTGTGTTCAACTGCCTCCTTAACTGCTGGATACATAAGAGCTGCATGTTTGTGTGAGCAAATGTTTATGTACCACTGTCACTGTGTGACTAGATGTATTAATAGGTCTATCCTTTTACAGTTAGGAATGTGAGTTCTAGTTTGGGTAGGAAACTGGATCTATATCTGGACATATAGGTCTGCAAGTCCGCATGTAACTCAATCAAACTTGAAACATGTCTTTCTTACACCACTGAAATACAACCTTACAAATAAACTAAACATACCAATTGTCGATGAGGTATTGAAACTATATGTAGGACAATAAAAATATTCACTTGCCCTTAAACAAACTTTTCAGCCACCTAATTCCAACTAAATGACTTAGTCAATCAATCAATCAGGATTTATAAAGCGCGGCTTGTCACCCAATAGGGTATCCAGGCACTTGCAGGCCCCAGAGGCTAAATCAAACAGCCAGGTCTTGAGGGCCAATTGGAATTCCAGAATTAAGGTGATGGTTAGGAGTGGGCGGAATTTGCGGAGTTGCGTCCCGCAAAATTCAGCGAAACGGCAAGAAATCTCCGCGAGCACGCGGAATTTCGCGTGCTCGCGGAGATTTTGCTGCGCCCGTTGAATCCTGCCCTGCATATTTATCCACGAAGATGCCACCGTTTTGTGCAATACCTCTACTCAACTGGAGTACTTTCTACTGGCTAATCGGTAAGTGCTACCTCGTTGGGTAAATGTATAGTGCCTTTCCCACACTACAACTGCGTAAAGGTCCAGAAGAATTGACCCCAGTGACCTGTGTGTCTGTAACTTTGCCACCGCGCCGAAAGCGCCGGGGTCCTTTGATTAAGCTGTCCATCATTCTGGGGAAAGGGCGGGAAGACGGTGCATACCACTAGTGTATGTGGGGCGGGGGCAAACGGGCGGGGCTTCTAGGCCTGTTCACATGCCTCTTGTTTATAAAGGGTCAGAGCAGGATCTGAGCAGCAGATGAGGAGGAAGAACCTCCTGGTCACTGGACCTACACGGGGATTGCGCTCGAGAAAATCAAGGATGCAAAGACCTCCATCGGGGATTACAGCTAACTTTTCACGTTGGAAATGGAGAGAAGGCACATCTGCTTAACCACGCTCACGAATTATACACGAGGATTGCGCTCGAGAAAAGCAAGGATGCAAAGACCTCCATCAAGGATTACAGCTAACTTTTCCCGTTGGAAATGGAGAGAAGGCACATCTGCTTAACCACGCTCACGAATTCTGCACACCTGCCCTGCATATTTATCCACGAAGATGCCTCCGTTTTGTGCAATACCTCTACTCAACTGGAGTACTTTCTACTGGCTAATCGGTAAGTGCTACCTCGTTGGGTAAATGTATAGTGCCTTTCCTACACTACAGCTGCGTAAAGGTCCAGAAGAATTGACCCCAGTGACCTGTGTGTCTGTAACTTTGCCACCGCGCCGAAAGCGCCGGGGTCCTTTGATTAAGCTGTCCATCATTCTGGGGAAAGGGTGGGAAGATGGTGCATACCACTAGTGTATGTGGGGCGGGGGCAAATGGGCGGGGCTTCTAGGCCTGTTCACATGCCTCTTGTTTATAAAGGGTCAGAGCAGGATCTGAGCAGCAGATGAGGAGGAAGAACCTCCTGGTCACTGGACCTACACGGGGATTGCGCTCGAGAAAATCAAGGATGCAAAGACCTCCATCGGGGATTACAGCTAACTTTTCACGTTGGAAATGGAGAGAAGGCACATCTGCTTAACCACGCTCACGAATTCTACACGAGGATTGCGCTCGAGAAAAGCAAGGATGCAAAGACCTCCATCAAGGATTACAGCTAACTTTTCCCGTTGGAAATGGAGAGAAGGCACATCTGCTTAACCACGCTCACGAATTCTGCACACCTGCCCTGCATATTTATCCACGAAGATGCCTCCGTTTTGTGCAATACCTCTACTCAACTGGAGTACTTTCTACTGGCTAATCGGTAAGTGCTACCTCGTTGGGTAAATGTATAGTGCCTTTCCTACACTACAGCTGCGTAAAGGTCCAGAAGAATTGACCCAAGTGACCTGTGTGTCTGTAACTTTGCCACCGCGCCGAAAGCGCCGGGGTCCTTTGATTAAGCTGTCCATCATTCTGGGGAAAGGGCGGGAAGATGGTGCATACCACTAGTGTATGTGGGGCGGGGGCAAACGGGCGGGCTTCTAGGCCTGTTCACATGCCTCTTGTTTATAAAGGGTCAGAGCAGGATCTGAGCAGCAGATGAGGAGGAAGAACCTCCTGGTCACTGGACCTACACGGGGATTCTGCTCGAGAAAATCAAGGATGCAAAGACCTCCATCGGGGATTACAGCTAACTTTTCACGTTGGAAATGGAGAGAAGGCACATCTGCTTAACCACGCTCACGAATTCTGCACACCTGCCCTGCATATTTATCCACGAAGATGCCTCCGTTTTGTGCAATACCTCTACTCAACTGGAGTACTTTCTACTGGCTAATCGGTAAGTGCTACCTCGTTGGGTAAATGTATAGTGCCTTTCCTACACTACAGCTGCGTAAAGGTCCAGAAGAATTGACCCCAGTGACCTGTGTGTCTGTAACTTTCCACCGCGCCGAAAGCGCCGGGGTCCTTTGATTAAACTGTCCATCATTCTGGGGAAAGGGCGGGAAGACGGTGCATACCACTAGTGTATGTGGGGCGGGGGCAAACGGGCAGGGCTTCTAGGCCTGTTCACATGCCTCTTGTTTATAAAGGGTCAGAGCAGGATCTGAGCAGCAGATGAAGAGGAAGAACCTCCTGGTCACTGGACCTACACGGGGATTGCGCTCGGGAAAATCAAGGATGCAAAGACCTCCATCGGGGATTACAGCTAATGTTTGACGGTAGATATGGGCAGAAAGCACTTCTGCTTAGCCTCGACCTTGCTCACAAATTTTTTGTGCTGATTAATGCGTTACAGAATTTGAGCTTCAACTCGGGCACCTGCTTCAGTGCTTTCTTGCACCCGAATTCCGTTCCGCCGCGGATTGCGGAAGTTTCGACATTTCCGCGTTCTGCGCGGAACGCGGAAATGCCGAAATTTCGCAAGTTCCGCGAGCGGAACGGAATTTGCCGCCCACCCTTAGTGATGGTCTGGAGGTGTGTGGGGAGGCTGTTCCAGGTCTTTGCTTCAATGTGGGAGAAGGAGCATCCTCCACTTCTGCTTCGGTAAATGCGGGGAGTAGGGGCAAGTAAAATGGAGGAGGAGCGTAGTCTTCTTGATGGTTGGTGGAAGTTCAGGTGGTGGTTAATGTAAGTGGGTCCTTGGTAGTGTAGAGCCTTGTGTGCGTGGGTCAGCAGCTTGAATCAGCATCTCTTCTGTACTGGGAGCCAGTGGAGTTTCTTGAGGTGAGATGTGACGTGGGTTCATCGGGGAAGGCCGAGGATGAGTCCAATTGTGCCATTTTGTATGGTCTGAAGTCTCTATAGAAGGTGTGCAGTGATTCCTATGTAGAGGGCACTTCCGTAGTCCAGTTGGCTGGTGATAAGGGCTTGTGTTATGGTGTGCCTTTTGTGGTCGGGGTAGCCACTTGCAAATCTTATATAGCATGCGCAGAGTGAGGAAGCAGGCAGAGGAGACAGCACTGATCTGTGATTTCATGGTGAGCTTGTTGTCAATGATGATTCTGAGATTTCTGGCATGGTTGGACGGAGTGGGTGTGGCCACCAGGAGTCATTCCATATGTTGCTGTTACCAAAAATCAGTACTTCTGTCCTGTCTGTGTTCAGCTGTAGGCAGTTGTTCTTCAACCAGTCGGCGGCATCTGTCATGCATCAGTGGAAGTTGGCTCTGGTGGTGGTGGGGTAGTCGGTGATTGAGGGTTGCATCTGGGTAAGAAATTATGTTGAGACCGTGGGATCTGACAATGTTGGCGAGCGGGCTCATTAATGCATTCAAGAGCAAGGGGCTGAGGGATGAGCCCTGGGGGACACTGCAGATGATCTCCTTGGGTTCAGAGGTGAAAGGTGGGAGGAGGATCCTCTGGGTTTTTTCGGTGAGGAAGGAGGTGATCCATCGGAGCGCATCCCCTTGGATGCCGATGTGTTGGAGCCTTTCTATCAGTGTTTGTTGGATACGCTGTCGAAGGCTGCCGAGAGGTCAAGGAGGTTCAAAGCTGCTGTTTCTCCTCAGTCGAGGAGGGCTTGGATGTTGTCGGCTGCAATCAGGGTGGTTTCAGTGCTGTGATTGCTGGGGAGGCTGCATTGGGAGGCGTTGAGTAGCTGGTTGTTCTCCAAGTGTGTCATGAGTTGATTGTTGACGATCTTTTCCAGTACCTTTACTGGGAATGGGAGCAGGGCTGGTAGATTTTGAGGTTGCTGTGGTCGGCAGAGGGTTTTTTGAGTACTGGTCTGGCTTTGGCACGTTTCCAGGTGTCTGGAAATGTTACAATGCTAATAGAGGTGTGGAGTCGGGTGGTGAGTTTCTCTATCATATCAGGAACCACCAGAACAATACCTATTTCATAGGTTGTGTTCAGTGAAATAGAGTGAATTACCATAATTTATGCACTACATGTTAACCTTTGCTTGTTAGGTTGAACCAGTTTTTACTTGGAGGAGAAGAGACATTTGGCTCCAGTGAGCACTTATTTTTATGTGCATGTGTGTACTTTGTGAAATATTTATAATGTATTTAAAAAAAGTTGTGTATAGGATTTTAATAAAAATGTTTGGATTATGTGTCTTGTAGCCCTGAAGAAGTCCTTTTGGATGAAATGTGTTGACTATAGCAGAAATGTAAAGAAGAAAATGAAATGTTTTAATGAAAGAATCTATGAAAAAATCATCTCTTTTTATTAAGCTTTATTAAGAAAAAGATTCTGGGAGTCTATGCATTTTGCTGTCCAATCACTGTTATTGTTCGAGTTATCATCAATCATAAAATCGTTGGGGTGTGGGTGCTGAGTCACATTTTTGTCAAATCATCTACACATAATAAACCCAAAGGCTCTTCTATGAGCCACCCTATTACTAAACGCTAAATAAATTATGTTTTAAATCTCTTTTAAAAAAACAAACATTTTGGAGTCACGACTGTCGCAGATCCAAAAACAAAAGTACAAATTCAATGTTCAACACCACATTTAGGATTTATAGCTCTCAGTTTCACTATATTCATGTGGCAATGGATTTGTGAGTAGTTTTATGAGTGTCTAAGTGTGTTCAAGTGGATACATAAGCCTCTCATTGCATTTGTGAGTACATACATCAGTTCTTGAGTGGGTGTGAGTTGGTGCATGAGTGTCTAATTGGGTCTGTGAGTGAGTGAGTCAGGGGTCTGTCACAGAGTGTGTGAGTGTCTGAGTAGGTCTATTAGTGGGTGGATGAGTGTCTAATTGGGTCTGTGAGTGGATGTGTGTGTCTCTTAGTGAGTATGTGAGTGAGTGCAACAGTGTCTTATTGGATCTGTGAGTGGGTGCATAAGTGTCTCAGTGTGTCTGTGACTGGGTGCATGAGCCTCTTAGTAGGTGTGTGAGTGGGTGAATGAGTGTCCGAGTAGGTCTGTGAGTGGGTGTGTGAGTCTCTGAGTTGGTCTGTGAGGGGGTGCATGAGTCTCTGAGTGGGTGTGAGATCTCTGAGTGAGTCAGTAAGTGGGTATGTAAGTGCCTGATTGGATCTGTGAGTGGTATGTGACTGTCTGAGTGGATCTGTGAATGGGTGCATGAGTGTCTCAGTGGGTTTGTGAATGGGTGCATGAGTCTCTGATTAGGTATATGAGTGGGTGCATGAGTCTCTGAATGGATCTGTGAGTGGTTGCATGAGTGGGTCTGTGAGTAGGTGCTTAAGTGTCTTAGTGTTTCTGTGAGTGGGTGCATATCTTTGGAGTGGGGGAATGTGCGGGTGTGTAAGTGTCTGAGTGGGTCTGTGAGTGGGTGCATTAGTCTCTGAGTGGGTCTGTGAGTGGGTGTGTGAGTCTCTGAGTGGGTCTGTAAGTGGGTATGTGAGTCTCTAAGTGGGTCTATCAGTGGGTGCATAAGTGTCTTAATGGGTCAGTGAGTGGGTGCATGAGCTTTTGAGTAGGTGACTGAGTGGGTGCATGAGTGTCTGACTGGGTCTGTAACTGGGTGCATGAGAAGCTGAGTGGGTCTGTGAGTGAGTACATGAACTTCTAAGTGGGTGAGCATATGGATGCATGCGGGTATGAGTAGGGCTGTGAGTGGATGCCTGAGTGTCTGAGTGGGTGTGTGAGCCTCTGAGTGGGTCTGTGAGTGGGTACATGACTCTCTGAGCAGGTGAGTCAGTGGGTGCATGAGTGTATGAGTGGGTCTGTGAGTGATTGTGTGAGCCTCTCAATGGGCCTGTGACTGTGTGACCCTATGTGGGTCTGTGAGTGCATGGGTAAGTGCACGTGTGGGTGTGTGAATGTATATTTTTTAAGTTTTTCAGCAAGTTTCGTGTCTGGCCGTGACATTACACAGGGGGCCACGCTGAGCATCATGACGGGTTTGGGACTCCAATCACATGGAAAAAAACATGGGTTGGGCCATTTTGATACTCATAAGATGTTCCTCAGAGACCCCTACAATGCACTCATGCGGTCGGGGTATCCCTACCCGGACCCCTTCTATAGTTTCTATCCTTCACTTTCATCCCCCAGGACCATGTTCCAGTTTATAAAATGGTGGCTGCAACTTTCTACACAGGTTGCGGCTAGTAAATCGTAGCACGGCTCCTGGCACGTCGGTTCGCAAAGCTCCGATTAGGCATTGTGAAGGATCTGCCCCTCTCTATATGCAAATTTGGATTTCTTTTAATGAATCCAACACTACTGAACGGATTTACACCAAAAAACCAAAAGCACTCTTTCTGGGCCAAGAGCTAGCTCTCTGCCAAATTTGGTGTAATTCTGTTCAGCAATTTGGGGTATATTCGTGTTAAAAATTCCTATGGGAATTAACATGGGAAACACACGTTTTTTGACCCTCCCCTTTTCACGGCCCCTGCTTGACAGTTTTTTTTTATCACACCTAACTATAAAGTTACTTTAAGCTTTGTTTTTTTCAGTGAATTTCTAGTTTTTTTTAAGGTAAACTAATAATCTTTTACCTTACATAAAGCCAACCCCCGTCATGCACAGCCTTTGACCGTACTCACCGGATGGTTGGCCACTGCATTTTGAAAGGGATGGGGTCCACGTCCCCCCACCCTGAGCCTAATTAGGTCCTGGAAACCCCATTCCCGAGGGGTTTTTTTTTTAACAGAGAGGGGGGGCCAAATGGCCACCCTGCCCCAGCCTTATTAGGCCCTGCAGACCTAAATGCCCAGGGCCCTTTTTTTAAGAAAGGGAAGGGTGGCCACCCGGCCTACCTTCCTGAACCCTATTAGACCCTATGGACTCCATCCCCATGGCCATTTTTTTAATTAAAGGGAGAGGCACATGGCCCCCTCTTTAAGCCTCACAAAGCCCTGGGGACCCCGTTCACAGGGCTGTTTAAAAAAAAAATTAAGGGTGGAGGGGTATACATGGCTCTCTCACCGAGCCTTAATAGGCTGTAGAGACCCCATCCCCAGGGCCATTTTTATGAGAGGAGAGGGGCTGCGTGGCTCCTCTCCTCAAGCTTTATTAGGCCCTGGGGACCCCATGGCCATTTTTTTAAAATTAATTGGGAGGGGCACATGGCCCCCCTACCTGAGCCCACTAGGCCCTGGGGACCCCATCCCCCAGGGCTGTTTTTTAAAAATTAAAAGGGAGGGGGGATACATCGCCCCTCTCACTGAGCCTTATTAGGCCATGGGGACCCCACCATCCAATTACTTTTTTTATGAAAAGGGAGTGGGGCCACGGGCCCCCCTCACTGAGCCTTATTAGGCCCTGGGGTCTCATACCCCAGGCCACTACTTAAAATAAAGAGATGGGGTTGTGCAGCCCCCCTTCCATCTAATTAATGTAAGTGGGGTCAGATCAGAAAGGGGATCCAAAAATGTAAAATCTCCATGCATTTTCCATAAACTTCTTTATGAAGGGCTACAACAAAAACTGCTGAACAAAATTACATCAAATTTGGCAGGAAGCTGGATCTTGGTCCGCAGATTGTGCTTTTTGTGATTTGGTGTATATCATTTCAGTAGTTTTTGAGAAATTAAGGGTGAAAAATAATTGTATATTTTGGCAGTTGGGCTCATGAAAGTCCTGCGGGCATCCCGCGAGAGCTCAAAATAAAAAACTGGAGGTCTGTGTTTGTTCAAGAGGCCAGTTATTCCCCTGAGCCTTCACAATCTCACAAGAGGCTCCTGCAAGTCCCGCAAGAGCGAGTGCTGTGATTGGCTGGCTGTTGGAATGTTAAAAATTAGCTGGGTGGCATTATTGTTTCTGTGAAAAATTGGAGGTGTTGTGAAAATGAAGTAAAAAAGTTATCCTGCTAGATTCAGAGAAGAGGTGTCTAAGGGATAAGTACTGTGAAGAAAATAAATCTATATCATTTTTAACTAATTTTTACGGTCCTGCAGGACACTCGCGAGACCCAGAGGGAAAATTGCTGAGCCTGCCATGAGGTTTTACAAATCCCGCGAGCCTCTTGCAAGACCTGCATGGAATTAATGGGCTTGCCACAAGGTGTTTTATGATCCCATGAGAGTCTAGTGAGATCATATGGGGGAAGTAAAAAAAAGGGCCAAAGCTCAACCAATAGTTACAGTTACAGTTCTTATTACATGGTTGAAGAAATGTTGTGATGTGATTGGCTGCAGAACCAGACATAGCTTACTTTGTCCTTTGTGCTTTGGAGGAGATAGAAGTCTCTTTGAGTTGCACTCAGCAGAGGTGACTTAATTTGGAGCTGAAAGAGACTGGTGTGTTTATCCGCATTTAAGAAAGAACTCCAAGTTCAGGTATGTAATAATATATTTTATAAACTTTGTTGTTAAGTGTCAGTAAGTGTATTAATGTTTGTAAACTTGTTCCACACTATCTTTACAGAGTGAAAAGCTGTTTGGAGTAATGTTTCAACTTTATATACTCATAAGTAAAGAAAGCAGTGTTTCTTAAATTATAAAACAAAGAATGTAATAATACAAGCTCTACAGTTCTTACGAACCTCAGTATATATATTTTAGCCCTATGAGATGTGTGAGTGGTGACATTGTTATTTCTAGAGTGAAACACTGTGAGGAGTGTTACCACAAGTGTTTCAAGACAATTGTGTTACTATAGAAACTGTTATGGAAGCAGAGAAAATATGAAAATAGACAGTTTGAGGGTGTGGTATTTTTCGGTAGAAAGGAGTAATAATTTAGTCGTGCACTATATATAAATATGTGACTGTGGGTGAAAAATGTAGTCAAGTTTAGACAATATAGTGATGTATCACTGATATGAATTTTTGATCAGTATGTACCTTTTATCTTTTTTGTTATTTTGCCTTTTTAGGAGGTAAATTGAAACTTGTCTCTGAGGAAATATTTATCTGCTTACATAAGTAACAAAAAAGAGACTTGTTAACACACACACGATTATTGTGCTGTTCAGAAAGAACTACAACTTGCAGCACAGTGTTTTCAGGTTGGATGGTTGTGAAAGTGATGGACCAGTTGTGCAGTTCAGCAGCATGAAGTAACTCTGCACAAGCTAGGCTTTGTGAACTGTAATTTATACATATGGTTCTTCACTGAAACTTTCTTGCCGCCAGCCTGCTGATATATGGCAGAAAACTGAAGACTCTTAGGCAGGCTAAGGTGGCTCAAAGACTGGAAAAGAAGTGCTACGTGAATCAACATCTAGTAGGCAAACAAAGCAAAAAGAGGGGAGACATTGGTGCCTGCTGATGAGTGGAAACATTTTTTATAAGTTATATAGTTATTTGTTTTTTTTTGTTCAATAGTTGTTCATATAGTTTAACATAGTTGCTGTAGTTTTGTATTGTTATTAAATTGTTTTGTTGTTATAAAAAAAGTTTATAGTTACTTTTGATTTCTTTCCTTAATATTTATTATAAATTTCATTTTTATCATAGTATTGCAATATGCACCAAAACTGGCATCCATCTTCAGGGACTGTAAATATGCTGCTGCTGCATGTGCATGTATCTGTGTGTTAGTATGCACATATTTTGATCTGTAGACACTTAGTAATGGATACCCCAATTATTTTATTATGCAGGTATGGTGACTTGTTATGCAATAGTGAGGTGATAGTAGAGAGATCAGTCCGTGTCCACGCTGTAGTATAGGGGTCTCTGATAGAATAGAGAGGTATTGGCACAGAGAGCAGTGTGTCTTCATACTCTAATATGCACTCCTATCAGCTGCTCTGCACACAGTATTACATATGACCATCGACTTTGGGAGATGTCTGAAAGAGAGGGGAGTACATCTTGACAATCAAATATGGGCACTAGCTGTGAAAGACAGTTTTCAACAGAGAGGATACTCCGTTTTATACTGTACTATGGACATTTATCATTATGAAGAGAGGTATGCACAGAAAGAATAGTCTCTATCCAGAATCTACTTTGCAGATTTGATACTCTGTAAAGATGTCTCAGCTGACAGGGCAGTGTGTTTCCATACCATAGTCTCTACAGTTGTTTCGGAAGACAGACGTCTCAGCATATAGGTACTTTCCTACCTTCCTTGTACATCTGACATCTTAGGGAGTGCTGAGGCCAGAGAGGTAAGTATATTTTCACAACCTAATTTGGACATATATCATCCAAGACACAGGTCACAGAAGAGAGGCAAGTCTCTCCCCACACTACTGGGCAGACTTATCATGCAAGAGAAATGTATCAGCAAGCAGGGCAGTTACTCTGTACAGCTTACTATGTATACCTGTCAGCATGGGAAGAGGTATGAGCAGAGAGATCATTTTTTCTCAAATCCTACTACAGATACCTTTCACTCTGGTAAGATGTGTTAGCGGACAGGTCGCTCCCTTCCCAGACATCACTGCATATTCTTATTATTATATACTGCAATTTTCCTAGGGAAGAGGTCTCAGTGGAGAGGGCTGTACTTGTTTTAATTACTATGGAATAGTAAGGTCTTGCGTGTGAGGGGTGTACCTTCCCCATCCTACCATGCTTCCTGCTGAGCCTTGGAAAAGATGTGATTGGGAAGGGAGTTTTCCTTTACACCCTAGTCTACACACTTGTAAGCTTCAAGGAAGGTGTCAGTGGAGAGTACAGACTCTCCCAATATATTTTACTGTACACAGTTGTTAGACTGTGGAGAGATGTCAGTGAGACTGCAGTGTCTCTTTCCACCCTACTATGCACTGTTGTCATGCTGCGAAACGGTCTCATTGGAGCGACTCCTCTTTCCCCACACCCTACCAATGAGACTATAAGGTATAAGTACAATAATAAAGGAAAGTGTAAATTCTTCTAAAAAGTTTAGAACCTCAAAAGACTCTCTTGGGATCATAAAAAACAGTTGTGGGGTATACAAAATCTTGCTGCAAGGTGTTACTGGAGACACTGTCTCTACTAACGCCCTACTGTACACACTTGTAACCCCAGGTAGAGGTATTACTGAAGAACTTAGTCTCTTCTCGCACCCTACTATGCACTCCTGTCAGACTGTAAAAAGGTCTCTTTGGAGAAGCCACTTTCTACCCAGACTACTAGTGGGGAGAATAAGGCATAAGTATGGTAAAGAGGAAAAGTGTAAATTCTTCCACCCAAACACATGTACTATCTTGCGAGACTCTTCCTGGATCGCATTAAAAAACATAGTGAGGTATAGAAAAAATTTCTTAAGAGAAAGGTTACAGTACAGAGGCTTTTATTACGCATTAATATGTTTGAGCATGCGAGACATTCATGAGAGTGGTAGAAATATATGAGCAAGAGCAGGCGTCTTTGTGCTCCTCAAATAGTGGGTGTCTATATTATAAAAAAAAAGGGATTTATACCATGAAATAATCACAGAATCTTGCAATAGGGTGGCTTGTGTTTATAATGTGCAATGTTCAGTTACTCATAGAACTAAATGCATTCTTTGATGTTATTAAGGAAGATCCTGTTCCCTTCTGCAGTGAAGTGTACTCCTTCTCACCTATAGACTAGGGGTGGGCAGAACTTGTGGAGATTTACTCTGCGGAAATTCGCAGAGTTAAATGAAAACTCCACAAGATTCAGTGGAGTTACATGAAAACATGCACAAGCAAGTAGAATTGCCACACTGCACTGGTTGCACTGATTTTTAGTGACAGGAGCTTGTTCCACACTGCAGAATCAGCATTACAGCACCACACGGTGAGCCTGGGGGAGCTGCTTCTTTGCTACTGTTCTAATAGATTTTCATCTCGAGCAGCAGCTTCTCACCGCGAATGGTAGCAACTGCTCGTGACCAGCCACATTGAGAAAATCTCGCCTTGTGCCGTCCTACCACCCAAAAATCGCACTAGGGGATGCCAATCCTCGCTTGAGTTCAGCAACTTACAGTTAGCAAGCCATGCTTGAGAAAAAGCTCTGCCACATGGCTGTTGGCGGAGTTTCGCCGGAACTCCACGTTACAAGCATAATAAGGAGTGGGCAAAACTCTACCAACTCTATCGGCAGAATGGAATTTATCGCCCACCCCTTCTAAAGGCACCTAGCATACCAAACCAGATGTTGTTATGATATATAGAGCCCATGCCATGGTCACAAAGAAATGCAGAAACTGTTTTATTGACATGCTTCTGGGATTTCTTAATTATAGGACAAAACTCTTAACCACTGCCATTTCTGCCTTTGACATATATTAGAATACACAAAGGCAGTGTGAGGAAAGAGAGACATCAATAGTGAAAATGTCTCCTTCATTTGGATGTCAAGTGAAACACATGTGATTGTGCCTAGCTCATTATCACCACAGTGCACTATCATCAGGTCAGGATGCTCATGATACAAAATTCTCCGAACCATTGATAATAATTGATGCCACTTCATACCTCTGTAACCAATCCAAGTTATGTTCAAGATTCGAAATCCAAGATTCTTGTCAATACCACAATTAATGGCATATTCTCTAGCTCAGTGGATGAAGCTGTGTCCCAAAATCTAGAAACAAACCATGGTGCAGTATGGATATCTTAGTCACAAAAGGAGTGCTTAGCAGAATGAGTAAGCTTTGGCAGCAAAAACAAGTTATTTGAGGAAGAGAAAATGGGAGGGTGACACAAATTTATATGTAATAGGTAGATTATTGTCTGTTACAAAAGTAGGCTAGATTGTGAACAACTGCTGTTTGTATGGTGTATCTTACGAGAGTAATGATACCTCAAAAAAAGATTGCTGGTGACATGTCTTGATATCAGAGTTACTATAACTGAGCAAACAAACATTTTCTATTGAATATTTATCTGTTTAATACTCACACTGATTTTACAAAGATTTTGCAAACTGTGAACCATACCCTGTTTTGTTACAAGAAAAAAAACATTATTTTGCTAAATAATGTCTGACCACAATATATATTATTAAGTCCTTCTACCATACATACACTCACAAAAATAATATATTAACTTCACAAAAATCTAGAAATTCACTGAAAAATCGAAAGGTTAAAGTAATATTATAGTTAGGTGAATTTCTCAATAACAAAGTTAACTTTTAAAAAATAAATAAATAAATTCAGCAGTTATAATAAGCAGCACTAACTATAACTTGCGCCCCTACCATACACTGCTTATGACCTCACACATGACATGTTCTATGACATCATTTATGACAGCATAAATGTCATCTCAAATGACGTCATTGATGACATCAATGTACACAAATAGTAATAAAGTAATAGTGTGAAAACACCACGCAAGATAAATCCCACACAAATGTTGAAAAATAGATTGAACGACACAAAGCCAATCAGTATAACTAGTGATATGTCATTTCAAAGTTTTCGGCATGTATAGCTTATTAAAGCACAAAGCATAATTTGCGGTCATCTGGTCATTCTAAGCTGGGGTAAGTCGCAAGTTCAGTTCAGGCTGACCATGATGAAGTGTGGAACGGATTCAGGGATCAGATTAGCCCCACTGAAAAAGTTATCTTCTCAAAATCCAGCACGAAGAGTCAAGTTCAAAGTAGGGACTCTGTGAGGAGCACGGACAGCGTTGCAGATGGTTGTCGCAGTAGCGAGAAGAGCAGGCCTGGCATTGTCTGACTGTAGTGCGAGCATCCGGTCAACATCGCAGACCATTGTTGCTGGAGCTTCACTTTAGCAGTCACTGTGGGCTGTCGCTGCTGTAGCACAAAGTGCAGATCTCAAGTTGCTGGTGTCCCATGGTTACTAGAGACGTTATCGACATCGTTAGCATGAGCCCGGTAGCCATGATGCTGCTTTTGCGCATGACACTGCATGTCTTTATTTTGCACAACTTTGTTTCTGCCTTTCACAAGAGAACTCTCTGCTGTGCTCGTTCTCTGCCTGTTCCTGGAGTTTAGTCTGAACATAGCGAGCAAGATCGATAAACACTGACTCTTGTTATTCTGTTCTGGTCAGGCCTAGCACTTTGACAAAACATACCAATGCAGCTGTGTTTGCTGGAGAATCGTACTTTGATATTATACTGCCTATATTAGAGATTATAGGTTATACAAGCTTGGATGTTAAAAGGTTTTATTTACAGCCCAGTGTTGCGCTATTGTTTTCCTTCTTTTCCTCTCTGATAGATAATGGCTATTGCAGTCGCTGCTCATAATCGAGCGGCACTGACCGCTCATTTGACTCAACATGGAGTCCCGCCTACGGGGGCAGACATTATCTTCGTAGTTGAAGCGAACGCTGCTTTTCGCTTCGAGGTGTTTTATTCTTGGCTTACGTTCCCGACGGTGGATGGGAATGATTATTTCATTCATGAATATGAACAAGCCGTGGTTCCCTGAGATTATTGACCCTATCAGTCACTTGAAGTTCCGTTATCGGCTTGGGAGCACACCATCTGGTTTAATGGCGCCCAACCTCACCCTGTTACACGAGTCCGTTTAGGCCCTTTATCGGTCGACGGACCCACATTGCCCGTGTTAGCGGGTTTTACACTGCACCCAAATTACCGTGGTGTTACACACGCAGAGCTGCGTCAATTGCATGAGACATTAGTTCATATACACAGAAGTGTGATACAATATGTGTCTTGCATGGTCCAGGCGGCACCGGCTGGGGCCCCTCCTCAGCAACCAGGGCATGGAGGAATGGTAATTAGCCCGATCATGATTAATTCAGTGAGGGGAAAACGCCCTCAAAATAGAGATGAATTGCCTTTCTGGTTAGCTGAGCGATTTGAGCAACTTGAAGCTTGATTTCCCAATACTACTCCTTTGGACAAACACAGGATCCTTACAATGAGTTTACCAAAAGGTCTTATTCCGAATTTGGCTGACTGCACCACTTGGGGAAAAGTGTTTGCGGCGCTGTATTCTCTTTGCTTTGGCACCCCCTCCATGACAGTGCTACTGACGGTTCTTAAGAAAGTTCAAGAGCACACGGGCAGAGGCCGCATTGGAGTTGGGGATGAGACTGGTGGGGGTATTCCCTATAGTTTCTGATATGATCCTTGCCAATATAAAGGGGGAAGCGGTTAGTTTGCAAGTGAGTCAGCGCCTTGAGGCTGTAGCAGATGTTGATAAACAACGCAAATTGCCTAAGATTATAGCTAAGGTACCCTCGGCATCATTTTCACTACCCTCACTTCCGGCGCTGAGTGTTGCGCTGCTGGAGTGGTCTAGTGCTCCCAGTGCATACACCATTTAAGCACATGCTCAAGATGGCGAGCAGCGGACGCACGCAGTGGGCACGCCGCTGGTGTGCCGAAGGCGCGCCTAAGGCAAGCCCGTCTGCGCCCGTCCGCACCTGGACGGCACCAGGGGCCAGGACCCCTGGTCCTCTCGTCAAGCTTAGGAATGTGTACTCTTCAGAGCAATTGCTGGCCCTTAGAAGTCTTGGGGACACTGTTTGTCTACACTCGTTGGTAGCCGATAGCGGGCGAGTGGATTGTAAGAAATGTGGCTTTCAGCTGACTTCGGGTGGGGAAGCAAGTGATAGAAGGGAAGCATTGAGAACAGCTAGCGTCCCCCTACTCTGTCTTTCTCTTAATTGCAGATTGCTTAGCAAACACAGTTTAGAAATCTATGATATTCTCAGGGACCAAAAACCGGCTGGGCTATTTTTTATTGAAACCTGGCTTAATGATACGTCCGCCCGCATATCTTGGATGCCCTACCCGAAGGCTATGCGATCCTTAGAGTGGATAGGTCTGGTCAGAGGGGGGGCTTGCTGTGATATTCAGGAAGGAACTTCAGCTTAAAATGTATAAACTTCCGATGTCTAGCTGTGAAGCAGCCTTTTTTAATCTGACTATCAAAAACACAAAATCGATTGTAGGGCTTCTTATCTATAGACCCCTGGCCCGGGGAGAGCTTTTATTGATGAGCTTTTGAAATTCTATCCCCTTATGCTATTCGCTACCCTAATTTCATTCTTGTGGGTGATTTTAATCTTCATTTAGAAGATAAGGTAAGTAAAGAATCTACGAAGTTGACCCTAGGACTCCAGGCAATGGGTTTTAATCAATTGGTTCATACTCCCACACATAATAGGGGCCATACGTTAGACAATATTTTTACAAACTGTACGCAGGTAGATGCTGCATTACCAGTCCCTGTAGCCTGGTCTGACCACTATATACTCCCTTTCAGGATTCTGTCCCTTGGTAAGGTCCTCTGCAAGCAGGGAAGGTGCTTGGAGTCCATGATGGTTCGGAAATGGGCTGCGTTAACTCAGGGCTCCTTTGAGGAGGCACTGGCCTGCAGTATTCCTGATTTAGGAGCTGACACCCAGATAGCTGATAATTTAGTATCCTGCTGGATCACGGAGGCTGTGGACTCCCTGATACCACTGAAACCATGTAAAAGTACGCGTCTGACTGCTTCTGCGAAATGGTTTTCAGAAGAACTGGCACAATTGAAATCCAGCTGTAAGTGCCTTGAACGCCAGTGGAGGAAGAGCTACCTGGATGAAAACAGGCAGAAGTATCTAGGGGCTTTGAAGTTTTACCATTGTGAGATTAGGAGAGTACGAAGGGATTTTTATACAGAACAAATTAAGTTAGCAAAAAATTCCACCAAGAACATCTTTCAGGTTGTGAAACAACTGTCCTCTTTGGAACGGGTGACTGCTGCACTCCCTACTTCTATGGATTATTGTAATAAGGTCGCTGATTATTTTATGGGCAAGATAGATAAAATTTATGCCACCTTTCCGGAAAGTAGCAGGAATTTTGTCCCCGCTCCTGTCGTAGAAGCTCCCGGGACCAAGGATAAGTTTGTCTTTCAACCACCTATGGAAAGTGAGGTTCTAAGACTGATGGAGGTTGTGAAATCAGGGTCACCGTTGGACCCGGTTCCCCCTAAATTTTTGCAGCAAGGGAAGAATGCTATTGCCCCCGTTCTCACCTCTTTAATGAATATGTCCTTTAGGACGGGGCAGGTTCCCAATAATTGGAAACACGCTATGGTGGTCCCTTTGCTGAAGAAATCATCTTTGGATCCCGCACTTCCTGAAAATTTGAGACCTATTTCTTTGCTCCCCTATGTAGCAAAAATTGCAGAGAAACATCTTAATGGACAACTGTCTATGTTTCTGGAAGAGAGACGGGTACTCCATGATACCCAGTCTGACTTTAGGCCACTCCATAGCACTGAGTCGGCCCTTCTCCTGGCAGCAGAAGTGCTGAGAATTGCTGTCGATGAAGGAAGGACTACTGCTATGATCCTTCTGGACCTGAGTGCTGCGTTCGACACAGTGTCCTACGGTCTCCTGCTTGAGAGGCTGCCTGAGGCCGTTGTCGATGGCGGCACCTGGGAATGGATGAAAAACTTCTTGCAGAACAGATCCTTCCAGGTTCTGCAACACCCATATAAGTCCAGAGTTTGTCCTCTGTCGCAGGGGGTGCCACAGTGTTCGGCTCTCAGCCCCACCCTGTTTAATATCTATATGCGCCCTCTGGCGGATATTGTTTTGAGGCATGGGATCAAGCTGGTGTCATATGCTGATGACACTCAGCTGGTTGTGACTCTGGAGCAAAATGAATCTGGAACGGCATCGGATTTTAAGGTCTGCTTGGGGGAGCTTTCGGACTGGATGAGATACAGCTGCCTTCAACTGAATGCAGGGAAAACAGAAGTGATGCTTGTTGGAAAACAGCCTTCGCTCTGGTCACAGCATTGGTTGCCAGTGGAACTTGGGCCTACACCGGCACCGAAAGCAAAGGTGAAGAATCTGGGAGTATGGTTTGATGAAAATCTGTCCTTCTCTGAGCAAATTACCACTGTGGCCGGAGCCTGCTTTGGCATCCTTAAAATGCTACGCAAAATTCTGGACCTTCTCCCCCTTGATGCTAAAAGAACTATTGTACAGGCTCTTGTTACATCTCGCCTTGATTACTGCAATATTCTGTATTTAGGGGTGACAGCTAGAAATTTGAACCTCTTGCAGAAGGTCCAAAATGCTGCAGCCCGGCTGATCTTGAACATCCCTGGGCGGGTTTCGGTGGGGGAAGCTTTGAAGAAACTTCTTTGGCTCCCAATTCAGGCCAGATTCACTTTCAAGGCCTTATGCTTTGGTCACAGGATACATAGTCAGAAGGGGCCGCGCTTCCTGCTCCCCCTTCTTACAGCTTATCGGCCCGCACGGGAACTGAGATCGCTTGGCTCTGCCAGGGTGATTGTGCCGAGGGTGCGGAAGGTTTGAGCTGGAGGGAGATCTTTTGGCTTCCTGGCTGCTAAGGCATGGAATGACCTCCCTATGGATCTTAGGACCTGCGAGTCGGAGTCTCTGTTCCGGAAAAATCTAAAAACTTGGCTTTTCCGACTCCCATCTGGTGGACGGAAGTAATATTTCTGCTTTTTATTATTCTGTCAGTCTTCTGCGCAGGAAGGCTTCTAGGTCTGGATTGTTGTGGGGTTTTCATTGATGTTCCAGCGCGGGGACACTCCGTTGGAGTAACCAGGCGCTTTACAAGCTAGCTAATAATAATAATAATAAGGTGTATAAAGCATTAGTGCATAATAATTTAGTGAATAAACCTTTTTCTCAGACACAGAATAAACCCCCTCCTGAGAAGGAGGGGTGTCCATTCTTTCCTAAAAAGAATTGGAACAAGAATAAACAACAACAACAATCACAGCCACAGAAGCCAGGTTCGCGTGCTGGTTCACCGACACCTGATGCTTCCGAGCGTAGGTATGATTTGCGTGACCGCTCTAAGCTTAAGACGCCAGAGAGGTTTCAGGTTCCTGATCCTCGTTCTCCTCGTTCCTTGCAAGACTCGTCAGATCAACAATCCGGTGGAGGGGAGCATCAAGATCGTAGAAAAGGCGAGACCATGCAACAACGTCGTGATCCGCCACGCCAGTTTGACGTAAAAGCCAAACCGGAGGGACAACTGCCATATCATGCCCTGTTTCAGAAGAAAAGGGTTGCTGCTTTAACAGCGAAGTATGCCTCAGACGGTGAAATCCCTGCTCCTGGATTGGAGATGGGCTGTGACTCTCCTCGACAGCACGGCGGAAGTTACCATAGTACAAGAGGTTCTCCGTCCTTGTCTGGAGGCGAGAGCAACTGACACATTCATTACAGTGGAAACAGCTGATACACGAGTTGCACCCCCTGATAGACTTTATGTCATAATCCTCCAAATTGAGGGTGATATACAATGTACAATTAAGGGTATCTTTTGTGATAACCTTACCTCATCTTATGACATTTTGTTGGTGGAGGTGGATTGGCCTCCTCCATTTGTTAGCTTCTTCTCGTGGTGAAGACGTGATACTTCCGAGTTTTTCGCGTTACTTGCCGGAGGAGACTAAACAGGCTTATGCATCGGAATGGGCTTTGGCACTAGCGCCGGCTGTGTATCGCAATCAGGTGGGCTGGGATAGAGATTTACCAGCACATGAGATCCCTTTGCGATCTATGCCACAGCCTCAGGCACAATATATGATCAAACGGGAAGTGAGAGCATCCGTTAGTGACATTTTGAACCAGTTGGAATATCAGGGTGTATAATCCCCTTTTTCCGATATCGAAACCGGATGGTTCATATCACATTGTTTTGGATTATAGAAATTTGAAGAGTCATGTTCGTACGTTTGCCCTACAGAACACCCACAGCTCTACGTTAATAAATAATAATGTCCGTAAAAAGTATAAAACAACTTTGGACATTTCCAATGGCTTTTACAGTCACACTTTTGCTCCTGGGAGCCGTGACTGGACCGCATTTACTGCAGTCGGCAATCAGAAAAGATTTAAAATACTGCCTATGGGCTATAAGAATAGCCCTGGTGCGTTTGCCGCGCGTGTTGTGGCACTTTTACACAACATAGATCCTGATGCTTTCTCTTACGTCGACGACATTTATTTGACTGATGACGAATTGATACCGCATCTGGTGCGTGTTGACCGCATCATCTTGTCCTTTGCAGACTTAGGCTACAAATTTAATTTTGCTAAGTCTCACATCGCCTACTTGGCGGTTCTGTTTTTGGGTTACGAACTCAACAGTGAGGGGAGGGGGTTAGCCCCCCACTTTCTAGAGAAATGTGCTCAATTGCAGCCTCCTTCTACTCCTAAGAAGTTACATTCTTTGCTGGGTTTTTTTGAATTTCGGGAGGACATACATTCCTGATTATGCTCAGCGTATCAAACCGCTTTACGCGTTGATACAACCCTATTTTTCGTCTTACAGCTGGCTTTCTTTAACATACAGAAATTCTTCTGTCTTTGCAGTCTGATCTGCTTGCGACCAACTTCTTTTTAACTCGTGACAACACAACTAACTTAGTCATACAGATTGTACCGGGTAGAGTGGGTTTCATTTACCTGACATTCAATGAGGGAGATACAGTCCCCATTGCATACAAGTCGCATTTGTACACCTCAGCAGAGATGCGTTTTTCATCCGTTGAGAAAATTCTTACTGCAGTACAGATGGTGGTCCTGAAGGAGCACTCTTTGGCTCAGGGTAAACGCATTCTTATGGTATCGCCTGTGCCTACTCTTGAAGCGGTCACAAAGGCGAGTGTACCAAATTCTAAAGCCTTAAACCCGCGTTGGATACCGTGGGCTAGTTCTTTTACATCGGATGATGTCACTTTTATCTTTGACCCATCCTTGCAGATGCAGGAGTTTTTACAGTACAAACAGGTTCATCCTGCGCCACAGTTTTTGCTTCCTCTTGACCAATACAAATGTATAGTTACCGACGGATCTGCGCAGACGGTCGTTGGTTCTAAACACGCTTACTCGGCCACCTGTGCTATTGTGGTGGGCTCTATGGTTGACGGAGTGTTCAAGTCTTCCTTAATCCACACACAGTCTCTTGGAGACTGCACAGCTCAGTTGGTTGAGCTGCGGGCTTTAGTATTGGCTCTCGAATTCGCTGATCCTGATGTACCTACTCTTATAGTGTGGGATTCCTTCTATTGTGTACGGTCCTTTAATGACAATCTGTTCTTCTGGTCTCAAAATGATTATTGAGACTCTAAAGGTAGCGCAATAAAGCATAAAACACTTTGGGTTCGAGTGGCAGCTCTTAAGGAGAGTCTGCTGCTCACACATGTTATTCATACTCTTGGCCATCAGCGTGTGGGAGCACATGCTGTTGGTAATTCTTTGGCTGATGAGGCGGCTTATCTGCAGTTGCCAGTGTTCAGTAGCAGCAGTTACAAGGTCCATGACTAAAATTGATAATGAAATCCTGGCAGCTATAGCTGCTACAAGGGATGGTACGGCATTCCCACAAGGTTTCCCGTCTAAGTATTCTTATCATTTATCACCAGAACAAGTTCCCTTTGTTTCCATTCCGTCCATTGGGGATCAGCTGATTCCCAATGTGGACATCAGGCTTCCTTTGATCATTGCCGCACACGAAGGCATGGCATCTGCACATGCTGGAGTTTCAGCGACGGTGTCTCTTTTGTAGCAGTGTTATTGGTGGCGTTGTCTATATAGACAGACACGTAATTGTGTACTTTCTTGTGACATTTGTCAAAAGATCAAACCATCTACGATTGCACGTCCACCTCACACGCAGCTATACATCTCAAATCAACCGTTTGGGTGTATTTATCTTGATCACTGCGGTCCTTTGATGTCAGACACTGCCTATAAACATATACTGGTTGCAGTGGATTCGTGCACTAGATTCCTTTGGGTTTGGCTGCAACGTAGTGCTGACGCTCGAAATGTCATTAGAGATTTGCGTGTCTTTATCAGAACATTTGCGTGTGGTACCTTCCATTCTGACCAAGGTCCTGCGTTCGCCTCTAAGGCTTACAAGGAAGCTATGAGGTCGCTGGGGGTGCTGTTGCAATTTTCTTCTCCATACAGGCCTGAGGGCAATTCTATAGTGGAGCGAATGTACTGCGACTTAAAGCAATCTATGACAGCTAGAGTCTTAGGTACTGGCAGGGGTTGGCTGACTCATTTATATGGGGTTCAACGTGCACTTAATTATCTCCCAAGAAGATCTCTGGGTGGGCGGACCCCATACGAAATGCTCTTTGGCATCAAAATGTTTGTGCCAGACCTTGATGGTCTAGGCGTTGTGGCGGTGGCTGCAACATTTGACATGGATAACCATTGTGCTATGTTGAAGGATCTACAAAAGACTTGAGACACTCTTGCTAAAGCTGAGTTGCACTTGTCCAATGACACAGCGGTGCTGATCCCAGTAACAGGGTGGCTTCCTAAAGTTGGAGATCTGGTCTGGGAGAAGATAGAGAACAAAAAAGAATGTGGTCCCTCTTACCGTGCGCTAGTACCTGTTCTTGGATTTAAGGGCACCCAAACTGTGATTTTGCCACTACCTGGACGCAAGGAGAAACTCTACATTTCCATTGAACAAGTCATATTGCTACATTTGGCCGATACTGAATAGTATGCCTAAACCCGTCCCATGGAGAGAAGTTCCACGTCCTGTGAGATCGTCAACATCGACTACGTTACACCAAGAGGGTGAAGTGGAGACCTCCATTGATGTGCTGCCAGTTTTGTCATCAGCTTCAACGACTACACAGCGAAATCAAGTCTCACCGCCTATGGAGCTAATGGTGGACATTCCTACACATGCGCTCCAGTCCTCCTATCATGCTGATAGAACACCTTTGTATCGACTAGGAACTGTTGGTTATTACATGGATAGAGACAACTTTTCTTTGCCTTCATCGTCCTCTTCATCAACTTCTACTGCGGAGGAACGCCCCAGTAAATTTTCTATTTTCTTTTCCTGGTTTTGCAGAACTTATATGGTTCCTCCTTAGACCTACATTTGGATGGTACTTACAATGGTATTTCTCTTCATGTGGATTGGACTTGTGACTGTCTTTTTCCTTTTGATTAATGGTCATTACTTACCTGAACGCTCTGATGTACATTTTGGTTGATGGTGTTTTGGCCCCCCTCACCTCATCTCATGTAATGAAGAGGGATCGATCCCACGTTAACACAAATGATCCTAACCTCTTGGGCTTGGTAAAGGCAAAGCAAGTATCTTTCCTCTCGCATTCACATTGTTGTAAAACAATCTGAAATCCTTAATTGAGGTGAATGCATCATTAATCCATTGGAGTGCAATCTGATCTGTAGTGACTGTAATGAGTTGTTTCTTTCTTATCTTGAGAACAGAGTTCATGGTTTTCACTTTTAATTACACTGATATGCAAATGCCGAAAATCATCTGTAAGGTCCACCAGTTTGGCCCCATTTTCCTTAGTAGTTTACAAAGGTCTTACTGCCTTTTTCCACGTTAATGGACAACTTACCAAAAGGCCTCTGAGCGTATTTTCCCCTGATTTTGGTAACGTGTTCTGGATGCAGAGGAATTTTGAGGACATTTATACTAAACAAAGAGGTACTTACTTCATATAGTTAGGTGAAAGTGCCCTTGTTTTGTGGAAATTCCCGTCTTTGTAGTCTTGTCCTCTTTTCTAGATGAAGATTCATGTTCTTACAGATTTGTGGATCAAGACGCTCGTGGAACAATCATATTGCCGAAATTACATGCACACAAGGTAACTGGAGACATTTCCTCGTGGTCCATTACGCAGCTGTAGTGTAGAATATGCACTTGTTATTACCCAGTGAGGTAGCACTTACTAATTAAGCAGTAGAAAGTACTCCAGTTGGGTAAACATTTTGTGCAAAACTGTGGACTCTTTTTGCATAAAGAGGCAGGTGAAGTTCTGTTCTGGCCCAGTCACTGATACAGCTACTGACACACCCACAAGAAACTCAGACATTCACTCACATACCCATTCAACCACTCTAACATACTCACAGACTCAGACAGCCACTCACACACTGACTCACACACCCAGATAACCACTCACACACCTAATCACAGATCCATACAGCCACTCACACACCCACTCACAGAACCTAGAAAACTGCTCACACATCCATACAGCCACTCACACACCCCTTGCAGATCCATACAGCCACTCACACACCCACACTTACAGGCCCATACAGCTGATCACACACCTACTCACAGACCCATACAACCACTTACACACCCAGTCACTGACCCATACAGCTACTCACACAACCACTCACAGATCCATACAGCCACTCACGTACCTACTCACAGACCCATACAGCCACTCACACACATACTCACCAACCCATACAGCCACTCACACACATACAAAATCACCCATACACCCACTCACTGACCTATACAGCCATTCCCAAACAGTTAGGAAATACAAATAAAAACTTTAGAAAATCACTAAAAAACAAAGGTTACTCGGATGTTATAGTTAGGAAACTCCATCAAAAACCAATTGTTACAGATATGTTATAATTAGGAAATTACATTGAAAAACGGTAGAAATTCACTGAAGAAACCAAAGGTTACAGGGACATTATAGTTAGGAAATATAATTTAAAAAGCCTCAGAAATTCAGTGAAAAAAACAAAGGTTACAGGGATGTTATAGCTAGGCTTAGATTTCACTGGTATAAAACCAGTGAAATTTAACAGTTGTAGTTACCTGAGCTAACTGTAACTTACAACCGCACAACGCACTGCTTATGACCACACATATTACATCATTCATGACATGATCAGTGACATCACTGATGATATCCACCAGTAAGTGTAAGTGTTTCTTAAACATATCTGAGACTTAAAGATATATACTATGCTACAGCATAAGTTAAAATACTATTCCTCCCATGAGAAGCAAGGTCAAGACTGATTTGCATATGACTAGGTCCAAACTGAGGTGGCATGTTGAGCAAAAGATTGATGGGTTAGATTGCTACCCCGAGCTATTACCAGTGGTTAGGCTTACTGAAAGCAGCTTTCCATCACCTTTTGTGTGTTTCGTGTACCGCCCTAGTTGGCATGGGTATGCCCAAATGTGGGTCCGGTACTCCCTTTGTCACTGGAACCAAGCTGTACCTGGCTGATAAGCCCATAACTAGGATGATATTAGTCCTGGGTTGCTTGTGTACTGGTTCAGAGAGGACCTGGCTTGGCAGTTTGGGCTGGAATGTTCCCATGAGAAGCAGGGTTAAGAATGATTTGCATGTGGCTGGGTCCAAACTGAGGTGGTATGGTGAGCAAAAGAATAATGGGTTGGAGTGCTATACCGAGCTAATGCCAGTGGTTAGACTTATTGCAAGCAGCCTACTGTGCTGCCAGATAGTAATGCTCCAATATTAGAGCTCCAAGTCTTCCTCTATCTGTGGACAGTTGCAGCTTGGCTAGAATAACTCTATGAACCACCCCTACAATGTCATAATATTCAGTAAGAAGTAGGTGAATGACCCCCAACTGTGTCCCGAAATGTATTAATTAAAACATATGAATATATCAATCTTCCTTTTTAAATCAATTAGTAGTGCTGTAAACCAGAGCCCTGATGGAGTAAGTGTGAAAGGTAATGAGATGTAAAAAGGTACTGAGATGTGAGTCTTAGTGAAAGGTCAATACTCAATCTTTCTATTCTTACAAAAGTCAAACAAACGTCTATGTATCCTGCATACTTCTCCTTTAAATTAAACAAGTGATTCCAGTCACTCAATATATTTATTTTGGCCTAAAAGACCATAAAAGGCAAGATCAATACATAAATACAAATTATATAAAAACAATTAAAAATGCAGAGCATATAAAAGGGAGAAAAAAGATCTAACCAAATATATTACAGTAAAACCAGGATGAAATATTTTAAAACATTAAGTACACAGCAGCATTAGGGGACACCTTTTTCTGTCTTTACCGCCACATAGACATCAGATATCTTGAGACTGCAAAAACAATGGCCTGACTTGAATTACATCTGAGTATTCTAAGGGCAATGCTGTAATTCCTCTGACACAAATTATGACAGAGTGGCAAAATCCACTTATTCCGTGGACCATGATAGGCTGGATAAAATAGAATTACATGTTCAACCATTTCGGTCACCCCAGGGCAGAAAGGGCATGTTTTGTCAGATTCTGAGTTTTCCAGACCTCCATGCAGTGGTAAAGGCTTAAATTGGGAGGATCCCGAAATGGAACTTTAAGTACAGGGGTCTGGCATGGGGATGTTCCACCTCATCCAAAAATGATTCAAAGCAATAGTCAATTTTGAACTCCATAAAAGAGGCAGGGAGGGACCCCACCCTAGAGGTACTCACAGTATTTTGGTCCACATATTGCCAATAGGCTCTTTTCAATGCCTGTTTGGAGACCAGTGCAGTTGGTGTTGACCAGAGATTGCCAAAACCAATCTGTCTCAACTGATCCCCAACCACCCTAAACCAGGAAATCTTACTGGACCCCAACTGCCCCATTACTTCTTCCAATGCTCATCAGAGAAATAAAAGTTCCGGGGCTGTGATTTAAAACAATCATTGCAAAAAACATGTTTTGTGAAAACTGAAAAAACTGTTTTTGGTTATTTTGGGGTTAAGAAGCTGAATAAACACCTATATTTACGGATTTCGAACAGTTTGGAAAACATTGAGAAACCACCACTGAAATCCACAAACCAATAAACACTGAAAACTGGACAGCCTAAGTAAAACCAGTTTCAACATGCTTTAGGGATCAGAGCACAATCACTAGGGCCTGGTTAGTGCTGCAGAGACCTAGTGTACATTGCAAAAATACCAGCAGCATCAGATCACATAAATGGGGCTTACTCTTTGAAAAGTGGTGTTTTCCTACAGTTCCTCTCTCAAAAAGAAGATCGTAAGGAGAGTGCAACCTGCTTTTGACAGCTTGTATTTAAATGGATGTTAGTGAATTACTGGTGTACTATCTCTTCTGAGTTAGTCTGTGAGTGAGTGGGTGATGTATACTGTGTCCCATCTGTATTCAATTATTAGTTTTTAACATGATTAACTATGCTTTATTGTATCTCCTTTGCAGAAAGGTTGTATCTAACAAATGCTTAAAGCTGAAGGTTTTCATTGCCAAATAAGAGTACACCTTATAGATCCTGCACTAACCTCATTGGACACCATTTATCTTTCTGCTTTATAGTAAATAAACAGTTTTTTGACTTTATATCACTTGCTTTGTGATACATTTGGTTCCCCTATTAAACACTCTTTTTGACGTACACTGCATCCAACATAAAATTGGGTTGTTGGTTGTGAGAGGTGAAACCCTACTCAAGCGACAGCCACAATCCCTGTCAGGGAAAACCACAAAAAGTCACTAGGTGATCCTGTGTTTAACCCTCAGGTAGCTTGACACAAAAACAGGCAGGGTAAACTCAGAGGCAATGTGAAAAGTATTTATGCAGCACCTCAACAGTAATGAAGTGAAACACAACACAAGAAAAAGCCCATACTAATTTAGAAAAAAAGAGTACATTTTAATACATTATTTAACACCAAAACAACAACAATCCAATCAATGGAAACAGAGTTATGAGTTTTCATAGCTTAATGTCAAAAATACTGCCTAAAAGATGAAAGCGCCAAATGCAGACATCTAGTAGTGCAAAACCAGGGCAAACTCGAAAGTTATGACCAACTGCGATGGAGCATGGTTTGGATACAAAAAGTGGACTGGGCCTGGTCTTTGCTTACCTTCAGACTTAAAAGAAGACATTTTAAGAAAAAGATGTCTGAGAAGGTAAAGTTCAACGGGGCAAGGCAGTTGTTGGTGTCCGAGGAGGAGGTATTGTCGAAGAGCTGCTGGATAAAGTTGCTGTGAAGATTCCTTCATTCTCTTTTTTGGAAGTCAAAAATCTCCAGCAGGACGAAACTGCAGGCTGTAGCCGATGAAGGCCCCAAGAGTCCTGATACCACACCTGTGAGGAGCCATTGAATAGGATTTGATTCTGCAAAGAAGAATATAAAGGGAGCTTCCGTAAAGTGAGGCTGATCAGCGATGCATCTTGGGTGGATTGACTAGCAGGTAGGTCCCAGTCTCCTCTTGGTTCTCAAATTACTTTTTGGCCAGACATTTTCTAAGTGCAAAGTTTTGGATTTGGGCTATCTGGGCACGTTTAGCACCACTTTCAGGGAACCAGGATTGGAGAGGCACAACTAGAGGGTCAGGACTCACTCAGGCAGGATCCAGGTGTGTGTTCAAGAGCCTTTCTTGTCCCTGAGGCTCTGATAAGGAAGATAGCCGACTAGCCAATGGAGTCATTTCTGGAGGTCCTGGGTTCAAGTAGAAAAGCAGGGCTCAAGCATCAGGGCAGAACTCTGGGGCTCATATCAGGCAGCAAAGCAGTTCATTTGGTGCAGCAAGGCAGTCTTCTGAAGTACACAACAATACACAGCAGCAGACAGTCCTCGTGAGAGTCCTTCCACAGCTCCAGGAGTGAACAGAATGGTGGGTCTGAGGGTCCCATTGTAATACCTGGTTCCTCCTTTGAAGTTGGAGAAATGTCTGGAGGCTTCCTCCCACAGAAGTGTCTTTATTCCCTGCCCTGGCTTCAGCCTGGCTACTGGCACAAAAGGCTGGGGTGAAGTTCTTTGTGCGAGAGCAAAGCCAAAGCTCTGCGTCCCATCCTGCCTGAGACGGCCCATTCCTGCACACCTAGTCTCTCTACTCTGTGGCTGTCTGGGTGGAACATACAAAGGCCACTCACACCTAGTCATGTGACCCAGAGCAGGTTTGCAGGCACCAAATGGGTATGGCACAAACATGCTAACTTTCTAAAGGTTTACGTAGTCAGGGCTTAGGACTTTTTAAGACAGCTGGATTAGGGTTAGGTAAACATCTAGTAAGAGCCTGCAGTCCCCAGAAAGTAATAAAAGGTGACCTGAGAACTCAGTGGAATATGAAATCCCCTGTAGGGCCACTACAAATGCTGCAACGGTGTAGCCTGTGTCCAAACAATTGAGGGCAAGGTTTTCCAAAAAGGCCATAAAAAAGTGGAAACATACCTGCTTCTCGAAATGCAGAACCAAAATGTTGTGTACGCAATCATCTGCCCATGCAAAAAATATATATTGGCAAAACTAACCAGGATATAAAACAGAGAATAATACAAACAAAGCCTAGCATCAGAACAAAAACTGTTACAGCCCCCCAAATAAATCATTTTTATCACTAAAAGCCATACAGAAAACCACTTTCAGTGGACATTATTAAGTGTGATACTATCAAATCCAAGGAGTGGAGACCTAGAAGCAAATATCATGAAAAATGGAGCTTATCTAATTTTGAGATTTAATACAGTAACCAAAAGTCTCAACGAAATGTCTTAATTACATGGACTGGCAACAGACTAAGAACGTTTAACACCAGAGATGATTTTTCTACAATAAGAGAATCTGAGTGATTCTAAACTTATAGTGCACCAATTCAAGAACACTTGTTGTAAAACATACATAAAATAACATCGAACAGAACCACAAAGTTGGACCCAGATAACCTTTAATGAGCAAAAAGTTGTCACTCGTCGGTTGATGAAATGTAATTAATATGTAATTAAACACTGCATCAGCCAGCATGCAACGCAAAACCCGATGAGTGCTCAACTACTTGTGTCTGAACACCAACCTCATCACTATCAACAATCAGAATCGCCGAAAGTCGAGGGAGCAGAAGCCGGTGAGATGCAAGACCTGACCGAACCATTTGGAAATGTTTGAACTACTAGTAAAGCTGCCGCAACACTTAGGGAATGACATTATCCTTGAAGGTACTAGAATTCAAGCACAGGCACAAGCCCACAACTCCTGGATGCTGTATTTAAGCAAAAAGAAACAAAGATGCCATAACCGTCAGAGCCAGCACACAGCGTGGCTTCACTAATATAACAAGCAGAGAGATACAATGTTACCAAAACTGTGACTAATTAGAGATGTGAGTTTCAAAATAGAAATGACACTAACAACATGTCTATACTGGCTCTCACTGAGGCAAGTAATAGCACAAGTATATCGAGACCATTAGATGATAATATTGAAAAGATGCATGATTAGCGATTTCAACCACTAGCTGCAAGCGGGAAGCAGCCAGGGCATTTTACACTCAAATGAGGCAAGCAAAGAGGTACAATGTTACCGCACCTGCACGTGTCGAACGCTGTTGGCCTCTAATGATATCTGCACCCAGTTCGAGGAGAAATGACACACAACTGACTCCAAAGGGGAAAGCAAATTGAAGTTGAAAACAGCCATGGTCCTTAATAAAATAAAAAGGCTCGAGAGCACCAAACTTTTTTTTTAAAACGGAAAGCTCTGCAACCTACCAAACCCTCTGTATACAACACACAGTTTTAAGACTAATGAAAATAAGAAGAAAAGAGTGAGCTTCGTATAAACAGCACTTCACTGACATTAAACTCCTTCTTTCAGAAAATGAACTACTTCAGAAGTAAACTGTATAATTTGTCAGAAGATGCGCTGTGAAGCTCAACATATACATTGAACTCAAAGAAGAATGAGGTAACAAGAAAAATCAAAGTGGTAGAAGGAATAATATACAGAACAGAACCAAACAGAAACTAGTGTACTAAAAGCAATTTTATTTATTTCACACAACCTAACCAGTCAGGTTCCTGAGCAGTTCCCAAAAGCAAGAAGAGGTTTGAAACGCATCAACGGACACATTTGGGCAGTGTTTGATTTGAACCAAAAATCCTTATAGCAGGCAATCTCAAAAATTGGAAGGCCTACTTTTATAGAGCGATTAATTGACCCGAGAGACATTTCAAGCAAGAGGTTCATTTTTTAAACAATAATAACAATTATAATCTCTTCATAATGTTAATTCATGTTCATTATCAGGCTTGTTTCTAAGTGAAAAGCATTTTGAGAGCACTTTTGAGTTTTCTATTTAATAGTACACTGTATTATACATTTTATAATAATAATAAAGTCTTTATTCCTAAAAACCATTCCAATGCTATACACAATAAAGCATTAGTAAAATTCACAAAACGTGCACAAAGAATCATTTTCATTAAAAGCATTTTCATCTTCACTGAAGAAGCAGTGAACCCATATAAATCAAATGTTTTTTTAAAAATATATTTGTATTCAGAGAATCTTTATTCGGCTGGGTATGAGCCATAAAAGAATGCATCAAGAGACATATAAAACAAGTTAAAAAGTGAAATACATACAGTGAATAATATTTTCCGAGACAGTAGCAATTTCAATGTCAAATGTCAAAATTATAATTGATGATTTCCACAAATAGCATCATAAGTTAAGGGCAGGGTGCAAATAAATTCATAGACATTCCCCTTACCCAGAAACAACAGAGCCCAAAGTTAATCCTTGTTAAAACAAATAGGATAAAATCCTTTTCCAACAATGTCCCGTAAACGAACAGCCGAAGAAATATATCTGTAGATCATTAGACAAGTAAATTCATCTTTTAAAAGCTGGAGGTGATATAATGCTGCCCGGCACTTCCTAATATTTAGAAACTTTAAAAGAGGAATAATAAAAGCAGGCCTTGATTTAATGTAAAGTTTACAAAAGAACATAAAATGTAGTGTACACTGAACGGACTTTGAGTCACAAGGGCACAGATCTAGTTTGGCATCGCAATAGACTTTATGGGGGCAAGAAACCAAAAGATGCGAAATGCCAAACCTAAATGTTATGAGATAAAACAATTTGGCGTGACTGAAGTGAAAAGAGAGATAGGGCTCAATTCCTGGTGTGCAAACTAGCAAAGAGTGTTCTAAGACACTCTTTTTTGCCATCTCTAAATTTCCTCTATTTGAGTATAGACCAGTTAAGAAATCCCTTTTCAATTTCACTTTTGGTATTATGGCAATACTACCTGGGTTATAAAAACAGTCCCCCAGCCCCATGGTCTCTAACTGTTTTTTTATATAACTGAGCCAAGATATTTTTGTCATATGGTCCAGTTTAAGACAGTCTAAGATAATGGCGGGATTAAGTGCTGGTTCTTCCTTTGCCCAAATTGAGTGCCACAATAATATTGGTGCTAACTGAATACGAAAGGACAAAGGTATCAGACCAAGTTCTCTGTGACAGACAGTGGCAGCAAGACATTTAGGGACTGTCAACAGGCGTCTCATAAAATTATCCTCTGCTCTTTGTAGGCCCCCTACATTACCAAAGCCCCATACTCCGGCACCATAAAAAGTAGCGGAGCATGAGCGTGCCTTATAAATATTAATAATAGCATTAATTGGTTTAGAGCCTAGCTTTTTCGTAAATCTAAAAATCGCCTCCAGGTTTTGATTAAAACCACTAATCCTTGATTCTACTAAGTGATGCCAGGTACTTTTTTGATTGAAAAGAATTCCCAGGTAGGAGAAAGTGGGGACATTAGACAACTTTTCATTTTTTATAAAACAAGATTTTAAGGTGGTGGGAGATTTACCCACCACCATAGTATAAGATTTCCCTACATTAGTCTTTAATCCAAGGTCATTCATAAAATCATTAAACCTGGTCAAAAGCCTCTGCAACCCCACCCCAGTTCTAGACATTAAAACACAGTCATCTGCATAAAGTAATGCCGATAACAACCTACGGCCTATCATCGGGGCATCCACATTCCCATATTTAATGTGATTTTCTAAGTCATTTATGTACAAGCAGAATAAAAAAGGTGCGAGTACGCCGCCCTGACGAACCCCGCGATTCATTTTTATTGGGGCCGTGATTTCACCAGCTGCTCCATATCTGACTCTCCCTGTCACATCTTCATGCATGGTGGCTAGGAAGTGGACAATAGATGGTTCAATGCCCATGTTCAACATCTTTTCCCACAATCTCCCTCTCTGCACCCAGTCAAAAGCGGACGTAAGGTCCATGAACCCAAGATAGAGGGATCCAGGCTTAGCTAGTGTGTACTTGCTTATGACCAGGTGCAGATTGAGACATTGTTCCACCGTTCCCAAACCCCTCCTACAGCCATATTGTATATCTGAAAATTTCCCACTGTCGATTGCCCAGGCCTCCAACCGCTCTAATATAACCCTGTCCATCAATTTGCAAGTGCAATCAATTAAGGAGATGGGCCGATAACATTTTGGGTCAGACCTGTCCCCTTTTTTAAAAATAGGGACTATTATCACAGATCTCCACGAGTCAGGAGGACCCTGGGTTGCATAACAGCTTAATATATTCGTCAACAGTGGGAGCCATAGGGGGGGATTCGCTAAAAACAAATCTGCCGGGATGCCGTCGGGGCCAGAGGCCTTGTTCTTCACAGTGTTATTTAAGGCCTGTTCTACCTCATCAAGTGTTGGGTGGGCCAGTTCTGATGCCCCATTGTTTAAAATAGAGTGCGGCTCACCATTAGTGCTATATAAACCAGAGAAATGTGCTACCCAGACCTCAGGCATAATTGTAACATCAATATTGCTATTGTGAGAGTTATTAAAAAAATCCGAGTTGACGGTCTTCCAAAAGAGTCTGGGATCTTTACTCTGACAAGCTACGTAGAGTTGTTCCCAGGCTTATTTTCTTATATCTTGTTTGCGTCTCCCTAACGCCTGTTTATATTCAAATCGTAGCTGTTTTACCTCCAAATTATCTCAGGGTTTTTTCTTCAGTGACTTAACTAGTTTGTTATGAGAATGTGAATAATCACTGTTAAACCACTTACTTTGCCTCCGAGATCTTGTTTTATGATTACTAGTTAAGGCAGCATTAACGGTCTCAGTTATTGCCGCGAAGGATGATAACATGGATGGAGGGTTTATACTATCTTTCAAACAAATAGGACTTGAATCATGTTGGTTTTCATGATCTGTTGTATAACAGAATCTGGGTTTATAGTTGACCACTTCTGCAATAGCCCCTTGTTTTTAACATAAGTTATTGGGCATGATTTAGTGGCCATAACGGGGTCAACAACTTGAATCCCTAGGTGAAGAGATAGCGGATAGTGATCGCTAAAACAGACCTTGTGTATGGTGAAGCTCACAGATTGAGGTTTAAAATACTCAGAAAGGGCAATAAAATCAATTAGAGTCCTTGACCTCTACCTACATATGAAACTAAATCCATACCATCTGGTTGGGTAAGATCAAGTGTAAGGAAAAGAGAGAATTTCGAAAGTAATGAATTAAAAATGTTCCCACAAGGGTTGTGATAAAAATGACAACCGCCGTCCCTAGCCCCATCTAATAAATTACATGCAGACTGTTTTGATAGGGGGCATGTTTTGCAATTAAAATCGCCCCCCCAAAGAATGATGAAATCCATATTTATCTCCTGTATGTGTCTGCACAATGAATTTTCTAAATCTTCGGCAATAGCGGTATTCTTAATGTTAAAATTATTATGATAAAAATTAACAAGAATCAAGGTCACAGTTTTTCTAAAAAGAATATTAATAATTTGAAAGTGAGGTGAATGAATCTGAGTCTGCCTATTCTGCCTGACAATGTTGTTGATACCAGTGTTAATAATCCACCCTTAGAGTGACCACCTAAAGCTACGTTGGCTGAAGTATTTATAGAAATGTAGCCATTAATGTGTACAGGCTCTCTCATCCAGGTTTCTTGTAAGCACACAATGCTATACCTTTTTATAAAAGCAACCCATTGTTCAGATTTTAATTTATTGGACAGGCCGGCAATGTTCCAAAAAAGGCTACCATAAACAGTTGTACTACTATGGCTACAGGGCACTTCCTCAATAGGGAAGGCAGCTGTTCCCCCGTCATTTTGTGATATCGTGGCCTTATTAGATGGTACCAAAAAATGAGCCACCTCGCCCAGTAAAATAACGTTGGGGGAAGACAAAATTAGCTCTGGTGACTCAGGAGAGGGAGGAATAGCTGCATATGGCACAACAATCGATGTTAATTTTCCCATGGTACCGGTACAGCTTTCAAGTGATCTATAATGTAAATCATGCTTAGCTTGTCTAATGCAACCAATCGCCAGAGGCTGTAGTCAATCCATATAATCTAGAGGAGAAAAACGATTAGAGGTTGGGATAGCAAAATCCTGAATGACATTTTCAGTTAGAAATGGAGGCCTCTGTCCGATAGGTGCATATGGCTTATAAAAGTACCCTAGTGGTACTGCCTCAATGGGGCCACTAACATTATTGCGCCAAAAAAGTCTATCCAAAAGACAATGGACTAGTGACCTATTTTTAAAATTTACGACAATACAATCTCCTTGCTCCGTTTTGGAGTGTGTGCCCACCCATGAAACCCGTTCAACATTATTTATTTGAAAAAATAAATCGTCCCTTTTTGGCCAGTCCACCTCTTTCACAAGCCAATGAACAGTTTTGTTCTTTAGCTGATTCAGGTCTTCGTCCTTATTAGGTGGCAGAGATGGTACATTCTTAAGGACTATTACGAAGGGAGTTGCTTCGGGTGGAAGATGGAGTGTTCTTTCATGATTTTTCCTTGATGTAACATGACAATTGTCTTGACCATTGTCAAGAAGCTTGAGCACTCAAGTCTCTTTTGGCCCAGATGGAATAATTGGCTGACCACTGGCCAAAGCGGGGGCATTGTTTTTCTGAGGCTGGAGGGAACGGGTTAAGATGTTAGTGTCAATGGCAGGGCAATCTCCTGGGGGCGGGACCAAAGAGGAAGGTACTGCAAGTGGCGGGTCAGAATTAGAGTTAAGTACATTTTTTGTCCCTGTGGTTAGTCTAGAAAGACTTGAGCCAATCAAAATTTTCAGGGACATGTCGATACTATTCAGGAAGCTTAAAAGTGGCTCAAGTAATGACTTCATTACTACTTCGAGAGAACTAATAAGTTGTGTGTATAATGGCAAGTCCTCTATGACTTCGTTAACATTCAATCCTACGTCAATTTCCGGGTCTAAAGCCCTTGCACTCTTCCTTACAGGTGGCACCATTGTTTTCTTTCGAGTTACCGGTGGCAGTGCATCTTTCTTAGGCTTAACGCTTGCCTTTGATACCTTTGATTTTTTCGGCGGGGGTGGACACAAGGTGTCTAAAAAACAGCCTTGCTGGTTAACACTAGTATTAGTTATGTTTGTCGGTGCTTCCAGACCATTTGATGCCGTAGCACCTATAACTGAGTCAGAAGACCTCAAATGATCACTGTCTGTTGGGCACTCCAGCTCCAGCAAGGAGCTATTATGTAAAGCCCGTTTAGTGGCCCCGAATCTCTCCTCCACAGACTCAATCTCACTAGTGATGGCCCCCATAGCATTAGTCAGGAAACTAGTGATAGTTGTGGTTAATGGACGATCCTTGTTTGTAGGCATGGTGGTTTTACGTTTTCCCATCCTCTTACCTTTGATCACATGTTGTAGCCCACCTGATTGGCAAGATGCGGTGGCCAAAACCAAAGGTCCTGGCCCAGCCCAGCCTCGTCCGGCCACGGATGGGCGCAGACGGGCCCGCCCTTGGCCCGGGCTTAGCCCGGGCATGGCCCGGGCACGTCCGCGTGCGTCCCGCGCTGCGGGAGCCCGAGGCCGATTTTATGCGCCACCTGGCGCAGAGTAACTGCGTTGGCGCCTCCTGGCGCTTGGAGTGCTGGGTAATGTAGTCCCGGTGATCCCGGTACTCCCGGAAGACTCAGGCAAAGTGGCGATGTGCAAATTAAAAGACAAATAAAGTGCTGGTGCTTCTCGCGCTACTGTTTGAAGGGGCTCCTTATTTGTATTAACATTTAATTTCAACACAGTCAACTGTTGCAGTGGATCAGGTCATAATGCCAGTATATTACAGCAGTTCAATAATTTAGAGGCACGTTCAACAAAGTGATATATTTAACGCAATGAGTTTCGACCATACAATGCAGTTCAGCTCCGGGAGTCGTCTCTATGCTACTAAACTGGTGCTTTATATCACTAAGTGGCTTGACATTATTATCTGTGGCAAGTCTCTGTCAAATCTGGACCCTCATATCACCTCTCTGTATCTTCTCGGGGGGGGGCAGGGGGGTTGACACCTTCCACTACGCACCTCATTCCACTTGCTCCAGACCTTGACCCACTTCCAGGGGCAGCCTCTATTAGAGTAAACCGTCTTTTCTGCTATCATGCATATATCCATGTCAGCCTCCCAGTCTTTGAGGCACGGTGGAAGCATCGCCCCCCAGTTACGAGCTATGGGGCAGATTTACAAGGACTGGCGCATCTCTGCATATTAGCAGGGATGCGCCAGTAAAGATGCGAAATACCCTTGCGCCACTACGGATGCATCACATTTAGAATGCGGCGCACCATGGCGCAAGGATAGACAGATGCGTGTCGCATCTTTTGTCGTAAGGGCAGCACATTGCTGGAGTCGTGTCGCAAGCGCGACACAACTCCAGCAATGCTCAGGGGCTGCCTATACCTATTGTGCTGCGTCACTCCTTACGCCTGCTTCAAGCAGGCGTAAGGTTTTGACGCAGCGGCGTCGTAAAAGTGACTCAGTGAAATCTTGTAGATTTCACTGCGTCACTTTTATGAGGCTTTCCTGCGACGGAACGCCCACCCTGCATACATTATACCTGACGCAGGTATAATGTAGCACAGGGCTTTACAACGTGAGGCATCTCCCTAGATGCGTCACGTTGTAAATATGTTGCATAGTGGCGCATTGTTTACAACGCCGCTGCGTCACAGAAGTGACGCAACGGTGTCGTAAAGATGTCGCAAGGGGCTTGTAAATCTGCCCCTATGTTTTTTTTTTTAGCAACAATCGGTCCCAACGTCATCCATAGTTTCCCCATCTTTGTGAGTGTCACTTCTTCCCAGATATTTAGGAGGCACCATTTTGGCGTTGGGGTTATTGACGCCTCCCACACCTTATTCATTTTGGCTACTATCGCTTTCCAATAGGGTTGTATGGCAGGGCATTCCCACATAATATGAAAGAAGGATCCTCTCTGGTTACACATTCGACGACAATTCTCAGTGTTCAGTCTACCCATTTTTTGGTCTGTTGTGCAAGCGTAGTAAACCCTATGTAATGTCTTAGGCTGGACCAACCGAAACGCCGCCTTAACAGCCACTTCTCTGGGTGAGGCTAATGCTTCTGTCCGCTCATCCTCGTCGAGTCCCCCAACATCTAGTGCCCATTTTTCCCGCAACTGTGTCTGGTATATTGTTCGTCAATTTTTTATACGTGAGGGAAATGGCTTTGTGTGTCATATGGCCATCGCGTAGACGGTCTTCGAGTGGTGTGTATTCTGGGAGTTTGTCCCCCGTGGGGATTGCAGATTGCAGTGCATGTCTAATCTGCAAATATCGGAAGAATTCTGAATCTGCTAATTCATAGTCTATCTGGAGGTCTGCAAATGTGAGTATCATGCCCCTGACCCACAAGTCCCCAATTTTTGAGAGGCCTATTAGATCCCATTTGTTGAAGCCCAGGCATCTTCACAGTGTTCCCAAGACTTTTGAGTCCCAGAGGGGGGTGGATTGTGTCAATTTATTGTCCCAACCTAGCACCCTGTGTGCCGCCCACCAGATTTTGAGTTTAGTGGTTGTGGGATTCTGTTGCTGGGCTTGTGGGGGGGGTGTATGTAGGGCTCTTAGGTATCTGCCCGAGCGCATCACCCATCGGTGCATTCTGATTGAGGGCTCACCGTCAAGTAAGTATACCCATTGATTCACAGCAGTTAACTGAGCGGCCCAGTAGTATCTTTGTACGTCAGGCAGGGCTATCCCCCCTCCCCCATCGTACCAACCCCGGGTTAATTTCTTGAGCGCCATCCGCCCAACCCCTCAATCCCATAGTAAAGTTAACAGTTCAGAGTTTATTGCTTTAAAATATTTTTCGGGGACCACGTATGGCGCATTGTGAAGGGCGTAGAGGAAACGGGGTAGTTTCATCATCTTAAAGAGGGCTGCCGTCCCTAGCAACGAGAGTGGGAGCGTCCTCCAGTGTTGGACATCTGCCTTCATTCTCTCCAATGATGGGATAAGGTTTTTAGCATACAATAAAGCTGGGTCCGCGGTGGCAAAGATTCCCAAATATGTCAAACCCTCAGTAGTTATTCAAATTTCGCAGCCCTTTGGGAGCACAGGTGTGGCCCCATTCAATACGAATAGTTGGAATATCCCCCAATTGATTCAATACCCTGATACTTTTCCATAATTTTTGATTATGTTTGTAACTCTGACTAGGGAGCGTCTGGGTTCCGCCAGATACAGGAGGACGTTGTCCGCATAAAGCGATATTCTGTCCTCCCACTGCGAGGTCCATCACAGCCCTCGCAGTATGGAGTCTATTCGTATCCAAAGGGCAAGTGGTTCCAAGACCAGGGCAAGAAGGAGGGGGGACAGTGGGCAGCCTTGACGGGTGCTACGCCGCAATGGAAAGGTTTGGCAGGTTTCTCTATTGACTGCCACTTGTGCGACGGGCTCTGAGTATAGGAGGCATATCCAACCCAAGAATCGTGGTCCAAACCCCTGTTTTGCAAGTACTTGAAATAGGAATGGCCAATCTATGGTACCAAATGCCATTCTGGCATCTAGGGATAAGATCACCACATCTTCCTGTATGTGTCATGCTCTACTGAGCACTGCATGGAGCCTCCTTAAGTTGAGCGCGGTGCACCTACCTGGCATAAATCCCGACTGATCCGGGTGTATCAAGCTAGTGATTACTTTCACCAGTCGGGAGGCTAAAAGTTTAGCCAAGCCTTTGGTTTCGACATTCAGGAATGATATAGGTCTTTAATGAGGCACACTTCTCTGGGGGTTTCCCAGTTTTGTGGATGAGTACTATCGTGGCAGTGCGCTGGTTGCTTGGGAGAACTCCCTGCTTTCCTTCCACATTTCCAACAAGTATGGAGCGAGTTTTGTGGCGTTATTCTCGTACAGCTCTACGGTAGACCGTTGGGTCCCAGTGCCTTGCCTGTTTTTAAATCATAAATGGCTTGTATTATTTCCCCTTGAGATATATCTTCCTCATGAGGGGCTTTTTCTTCAGTTGTCAGAGATGGAATAGAAAGATCCTTCCCAAATACGTGGCAGTCCTCCGACTTCACATCTCGGGATGGGGAGTATAGCTGTCTGTACTAAGTAGCAAACGTCTTTGATATTCCTACTCTATCTGTTATATCTTTACCTTCCGGCGTTCACAGCCTATGGACCTAGCTCCGAGCCTTTTCCCTCCTATCTAGCCAGGCAAGGACTCGTCCTGCCTTCTCACCGTACTCGTAGATATGATGAAGTGTCTCTCCATGCTTCCCTACTGCTTCTGTCTTTGTTAGCTCTCGATATTCCAGTTGTTTGAGGGATAACTTATGAGCCGCCTCAGCGACATCTGCGCCTGAGAGTCGGGCCTCTAGCCGGCCTATATCTGCCTCTATAGCTTCAACTTGTTCTCTCTTTTCTCTTTTGTGTCCAACCCCCAGAGAAATACACTGGCCTCTGATGACCGGTTTATATGCCTCCCATAGTGTCAAGGCTGAGGCCACAGAGGCCTAGTTTTTGGTAAAGTAGTGTTCTGTGGCTACTCCTATTGCTTCTCTGATATGATGGACCTTAAGCAGATTGGAATGTAGTGTTATGCGCTGACGTAGGTGTGTAGTGGCCTCTCTGTAAATAGCCCATATGGGCAAGTGGTCTGATATACCTCTTGGTAGATGCCTAATGGTCTTAAATTGTGGCAGATCTTGGGCCAGCATCAGTAGGTAGTCTATTCTCGAAAGGGAGCCGTGCACTCCTGAGTGAAAAGTGTATTGGCGCTCTAGTGGATGAAGCTCCCGCCAGATGTTGACCATGCCCATTGCGTTCAGGAGCCCTCCCAGCTGCGATCGGCCCGTCGAACCCTGTTGTATGGGCCAACGATCTGTAATGTCGTCTAGGGTCAAGTTCATGTCGCCCCCATGCACAATGCGCTCCTAGGGAGGGCCAGGAGTTTGCCACTAACCTCTGCCAATGTGGTATCTTGCAGTCTCGGTGGGCAGTACAGACTTACAAAAGTGATGGGTGTTCCTTCCCACTAACCTGCAACTGCCACACAGCACCCTTTTGTGTCCACCTGAGTGTTGTGAGCTTGAAATACCAGTGTTTTTTATCAGTATTCCTACCCCTCAGGAACCTGCCGCCGTATGGCTGGTGTGTGCCAACATTTTATAACCCCATCTGTCCAGGGCTCTACTTTTAGTATCAGTCATGTGTGTCTCTTGTAGGAAGACAACACTGGACGAGTGATGCTTTATAAACTGAAGCACTCTTCCTTGTTTTATTTTGTCACCCAGTCCGTTGACGTTCTATGACATTATGCGCAATTGCGCCTTATCTAGCACCTCTGCCATGAGTTTTGCACTTCGCGGAATGAGCAGATGGATAAATCTGCCCCTTCCAGTCCTGTGCGACTGCGTATCTAGTAGCTGCTGACTCTTGACCCATTCCGCACTGCGCAAAACAATTAACACAGTAACTAACTCCCACCCCTCTCCCCCCTCCCTGCCTCCCTGCAAAACGGGCTCTAAACTGCCCAACACCCCAACCATGCAGAGCGCATTTCAGCCCTCAACCTCAGAACAGGTTAACTTTATAAAATGGGGGAACAGTCAACGCTACTCCCCGCCCAGCCAAACAAGCTCCATTAAGTTGTTACCAGCATTTTGCTTCAAATTGCCCTTCTAGTGTTCCTTTACAGTTTGTTCATGAAGGTTCGGGGTGCGAACCCAGCTGCGTCATCTTGTTTTCTGCTCTTCGCTGTGATCTGTCGCATCGCTGCCTCTCTGACATCCCGGGGGCTCTCCTCCATCCCTCCAGCCACTCCCATGCATCTTCTGATGAATTGAAGAACCATGTTTTGTCCTCTGAAACCACCAGCAAGCGGGCTGGGAAAAGCATGGAGTATTTGATACCCTTTTCTCTGAGGGCTTTCTTGACCTCCATAAAGGTACCTCTCATTTGCTGCACTTTGAGAGTGAAGTCAGGAAATATTGTAATAGTGGCATTGTCGTGCTTTAGCGTGGGGCACTCCCGCTGAGTGTAGGATCACATCCCGGTCTTGAAAGTTAAACAGTTGCGCTATGATGGGGCGCGGGTGTCACGATTCACTCCCTGTGCTCTCGTTCCCACCACCAGGGGGCCGAATTGTGGGGCTTTCCGGTATTCTAATATGCTTCCAGACACTCCCCTGTATGCATATCCTGACTTCCAGGCATTTGGACATCATTTAGGAATTGACATCCATTCCCAATCCATGCCGGGTTTTGTGGAAGCCAGTCTGCTCATGCTGCAAACTCCATTACCTATAATCCCCTGCTCACTGCTTTGTCTCCACCCCTGCAGGCCAAGGATGGGTGGAGGAATTCAGTTCACCTGTGGCTGGCTGCTGCTAGCCTGCTCACACCTGATGCATGGGATTACTGTGAGCTCTTTTAAGCCCCAGCTCCTTTCAGCTCAGGGTTGGTCATTGTAGCTGTATACCGGTGAGGCCGATCCTTGTTTCCAGTGTTTCCTGAGCTTTTGATAACCTTGTTTCCAGTGTTTCCTGAGCTATAGCTATTCCTTGTGCCTGAATTAGCACCGCCTGCAGTGCTATCTTGTTTCCTGAGTTCCTGAGCTATAGCTATTCCTTGTACCTGAATTAGCACTGCCTGCAGTGCTACCTTGTTTCCTGAGTTCCTGAGCTATAGTTATTCTTTGTTCCTCGGCTTCAGCAATTTCTTGTTCCTGAGTTGCACTGCTTGCAGTGCTCTCTTGACTCCTTGTTTCCTGAGCTGTAGCTATTTCCTGTTTCCTTGAACCAATACTGCCTGCAGTGCTACCTTGACTCCTGAGCCTTAGCATTCCATGTTCCTGAACTGCAACAGTTTCCCTTGTTCCTGAACTAGCACTGCCTGCAGTGCTACCTTGAATCCTGAGCCTTAGCATTCCTTGTTCCTGACCTGCAGCAGTTTCCCTTCTCCTGAACTAGCACTGCCTGCAGTGCTACCTTGACTCCTGAGCCTTAGCATTCCTTGTTCCTGACCTGCAGCAGTTTCCTTCTCCTGAACTAGCACTACCTGCAGTGCTACTTTGACTCCTGAGCTCTTGCTCATTTCTTGTTCCTGCCCCAGCACTGCCTTCTATGCTACTTTGTTTTCTTGATTCCTGAACCTGCGCTATTCTAGTATACCCTTGTAGCCTCCCCTTCTGTATATCCTTTTCCAGTCCCTGCCTTTCTTCCCATTTCCTTGGTCCCAGTTCTAGTTTGCTTTCTTTCTATTTCTGCTATCTTGCTTCTGTTACCTTGTATATTTGGTACCTGCTTTCTGCCAAGTGTGCCCTGTGATTTCCTTCCTTTCCTGTTAAGCACTCCTCCTTGCTAGCTCCTTGTCTATTGTGCTTGTGTTTAGTTCTACCCCTTTGCTGTTACTGCCTTGCGTGTTCCTGTTTGATCGCCAGGATCCATTGGCACAGCTGACTACCTAGGTGGTGTTTCTTGTTCACTGTGAGTATTGTCTTTGAGTTACTGTTATAACATCACCATAGGTGTAAGCTCCACAGACCCTGCCTTTGCATACATATCCTATATGTGGGTATTTTCAGTCAGTATCTGTAACAGCAATTGTGGGTGAGGAACTTACTGAGCTTCAGTCTTACCGTGTGGAGCTCCTGAGTGCTTTACCCCACATTCCCTTTACTGTTAATGTTGTATTATATATATATATGTCTTGCACGTCCGTCATGGGTGTAGTTAGTCTGAATGCTAAATTGCCTTGTGAGTGCCCTTCCTTTCTGAGTCTTAGCCATCTTGTACAGGCTTCCCCTTTGGATCCCTTTTTCTCCTCTGAGTCCTTGTGTGATCCTGGGCAGCGCTGTACTACTCTTTCTGTGCATGGTACGTTTTCTACCCAGTCCCCAGTCCTTGCTCAAGTCCCTGACTGTGTTCCCGACATAGTCCCGGACAGTCCCTGACAGAATGACCAACCCACATTTCCAGGGTCACTTGTGAGGTTTCTTTGCATTCAGTTAGCTACCACTTTTTTTTCTCAAAGCTCCCCAAGTCAGTCCTTGTCAAGATGTTTAGCATCAGAACCAGAAAGTCTGCGTATGATAGCAGTCATCCATTGCCAAGGCAGCGCAGTTCCGTACAACCTATTAGAAAGTCCTTAGACTCTAGAGATCGATTCATGGAACAAAACAGACTCTTACATGCTGAATATTCTTCCCTGTGGTTGGCTGATCCTTCTATGTTAGATTTTCATTCCATCTGTAACCCTGATCCTCACCTGATGTCAGCCAGTGACCTACAGGATGAAAACGAATTTCTGCAAACCTTGTTAGCAGCAGAAAGACAAAATGGTAATTTAGAGAGTGGTACTATTAGGGGAAATTTTTCTGAAGTTTGTAACTCAGAGACCCCCTGTCAAGACAATGTTTTCTTTGAAGACAATTTCCAGACACAGTATTTATCAGCATCTTACCAAACTGGTAGTTCAATGACCCCAGTTAAAGCATGTTTAACCACACAACAGACAAAGAAAGAGCAGATGCATTATATAACCTCTGTTTTCCATACAAACGATATACCTCAGTCTTGTGACCCAGTGAAGATCACAGTCCCTGATACTAAAGAGACAATGTTTAATGCTACATTCAAAGTAAACAATCAGATTATCAAAAGAAAGAAAACACCTACTAGAACACAGACAGATAATAGCCACTTTGAACAAAATCCAAGGTGTAGCTCTGTTGCTTTTTGTGAAGTTGCCAAGTCTACCACTGTCCTTGTAGAGAAAGATCTGCAGTCTTCACAGGGTGTAATTACATCTAAGATTCTTGAAGTACAATGAGAGAATAACAAGTTTCAGACTCTGTTAAAAAACTATAACCCAGAGTTCAAGTGGGAATCTAAAACCCCTGTACAAGACAACTTTTCCACCTCTATGTTAGCCTCCTTAGAAATGGAGAATGAAGCCTTGAGCTCTCTTTTGCGTTCCCCTCAGAGCTGGTCCAGCAATTGTGTGAACAATACTGTGGCTGATCACTCAGATTCCATTCAGAAAAGCCATTGTACCTTTTCTTACAGTGCAGTTAATAAAAGTATGTGTTTGACGTCTGAATTGTCTAACTCCTCTGGTGTTTTGTCTTCTAGTGCTAAATTACATCTAGTTGCTACATCTGAGATGTGTCCCTCCACTTTCCAGGAACCCCAAATGCCAGGCAAAACAAAAAACATCTCTTTGCTTTCTTTTCCTAGTAGTGAGGTCAGTTCTATCTCAGAGATAACCCATAGACAGGCCATTGACATACAGACAAAACCTGAACCAGTGACCCACATAATCCCTGATGTGACCATATCCTGTGACTCAAACCTTACTCTTGATTTAACGGCTGTGACTGAAGTCAACCTCCTTGCTGAGAAGAAACAAAATCCTGACCCCTTGTTTGCCCCCTTGCCTTCCAGCACAACACAAATTGAAAAGTCAGGAAATGATAATGCTCTATGCTCCGATGCATTTGTACCACCTTGTAATGCTGAAGAAAATGAAAAGATCTCCCATGACCAAGTATTCTCTGGCCTATTTCCTCTGACTAAGAGTTGTGAACTGCCAAATGGTAAAGGAAGTCTGGTCATCAGAGACTCTAAGAAAAGCACTATTCGGAGTCATCCCGAAGAAAGAACGTCGCTGTGTTTTAATGAGCCAAGGAACTGTGAAGATTTCACTATTGACAACAGGGAATCTGCTGTTCATGGGCAATCGCCATTCCCAGAATTTAAAGTCTGTCATCCTTGTGCCTCTCTGCCATCAGCTAGTCTTCTTGCCGCCGGCCTGCTGCTTGCAGAGTCTCCAGAGTCCTCAGCCGGCCTGCTGCTTTCAGAGTCTCCATATTCCTCAGCCGGCCTGCTGCTTTCAGAGTCTTCAGAGTCCTCAGCCGGCCTGCTGCTTTCAGAGTCTCCAGAGTCCTCAGCCGGCCTGCTGCTTTCAGAGTCTCCAGAGTCCTCAGCCGGCCTGCTGCTTTCAGAGTCTCCAGAGTCCTCAGCCGGCCTGCTGCTTTCAGAGTCTCCAGAGTCCTCAGCCGGCCTGCTGCTTTCAGAGTCTCCAGAGTCCTCAGCCGGCCTGCTGCTTTCAGAGTCTCCAGAGTCCTCAGCCGGCCTGCTGCTTTCAGAGTCTCCAGAGTCCTCAGCCGGCCTGCTGCTTTCAGAGTCTCCAGAGTCCTCAGCCAGCCTGCTGCCTTCTGAACTTCAGTATGCGGCCTGCCTGCCATCTGAGCCCGAGCCTGCAGCTTGCCTGCATTCAGAGCCCAAGCCCACAGCTCACCTGCCTACTGAGCCAGAACTTCCAGCCTGTCTGACTTCAGAGCCAGAACTTCCAGCCTGTCTGACTTCAGAGCCAGAACTTCCAGCCTGTCTGACTTCAGAGCCAGAACTTCCAGCCTGCCTGCCTTCAGCGCCAGAGCTTCCAGCCTGCCTGCCGCCTTCAGCGCCAGAGCTTCCAGGCCCCCTGCCGCCTTCAGCACCAGAGCTTCCAGGCCCCCTGCCGCCTTCAGCACCAGAGATTCCAGGCCCCCTTCCTTCAGCACCAGAGCTTCCAGGCTCCCTGCCTTCTGGCCTTCTGGCCTTGAGCCTCTATCTTGCCTACTTTTTGACCCTGTGCTTCCAGTTTGCTAGCCTTCAGAGGTCTCAGTACGTATACATTCAGAGACTGAATCTCTAGCATCAGAGACAAAACTCTCAACATGTAAGCCTCAAGGGCCTGGGTCTCCTGCATACCTGCTTCCAGAGTCTCCTGCATGTGAGTCTTCTGTATGTTTTCATCGAGGGCCAGAGCCTCGGGTCTGCTTTTCGTTGTCTCCTTTGTCTTCAGCCAGTTTGCCGTTGACCTCTGTGCCTCCTGCCAATCCGTTATATGCTTTTGACCCTACAGTAAGTCTTCCTTTGTTTTCAGAGTGCTACTCTAGCCTGCCATCATCAGGAGTTCAAACACCTTTAATTCGGACTTCTAAGCCCCAGTTACTGGATTTGGACTCTTCAGGTTCTGTCTTCAATACTGCTGTTAATTTACAGCCTATTATCTTACCCTCCAGAACATCACATTTTTCCTGTAGTCCTCTGGTATCTTGCACTACATCTCTGATGGGAATGGACTTATTTCATAGCAGCAAAGGCTTTAAATCGAGTCCCAGATTCCGGGAGCCGGTCGTTGGAGGGGGTGTACTGTCACGATTCACTCCCTGTGCTCTCGTTCCCACCACCAGGGGGCCGAATTGTGGGGCTTTCCAGTATTTTAATATGGTTCCAGACACTCCCCTGTATGCATATCCTGACTTCCAGGCATTTGAACATCATTTAGGAATTGACATCCATTCCCAATCCATGCCGGGTTTTGTGGAAGCCAGTCTGCTCATACTGCAAACTCCATTACCTATAATCCCCTGCTCACTGCTTTGTCTCCACCCCTGCATGCCAAAGATGGGTGGAGGAATTCAGTTCACCTGTGGCTGGCTGCTGCTAGCCTGTTCACACCTGATGCATGTGATTACTGTGAGCTCTTTTAAGCATCAGCTCCCTTCAGCTCTGGGTTGGTCATTGTAGCTGATTAACGGTCCTTGTTTCCAGTGTTTCCTGAGCTTTTGATAACCTTGTTTCCAGTGTTTCCTGAGCTATAGCTATTCCTTGTGCCTGAATTAGCACTGCCTGCAGTGCTATCTTGTTTCCTGAGTTCCTGAGCTATAGCTATTCCTTGTACCTGAATTAGCACTGCCTGCAGTGCTACCTTGTTTCCTGAGTTCCTGAGCTATAGTTATTCTTTGTTCCTGTTCCTGGGCTTCAGCTATTTCTTGTTCCTGATTTGCACTGCTTGCAGTGTTTTCTTAACTCCTTGTTTCCTGAGCTGTAGCTATTTCATGTTTCCTTGAACCAGTACTGCCTGCAGTGCTACCTTGACTCCTGAGCCTTAGTATTCCTTGTTCCTGAACTGCAACAGTTTCCCTTGTTCCTGAACTAGCACTGCCTGCAGTGCTACCTTGACTCCTGATCCTTAGCATTCCTTGTTCCTGACCTGCAGCAGTTTCCCTTCTCCTGAACTAGTAATGGAGCAAGGCACTGCCTGCAGTGCTACCTTGACTCCTGAGCCTTAGCATTCCTTGTTCCTGACCTGCAGCAGTTTCCCTTCTTCTGAACTAGCACTACCTGCAGTGCTACTTTGACTCCTGAGCTTTTGCTCAATTCTTGTTCCTGCCCCAGCACTGCCTTCTATGCTACTTTGTTTTCTTGATTCCTGAACCTGCACTATTCTAGTATACCCTTGTAGCCTCCCCTTCTGTATATCCTTTTCCAGTCCCTGCCTTTCTTCCCATTTCCTTGGTTCCATTTCTAGTTTGCTGTCTTTCTATTTCTGCTGTCTTGCTTCTGTTACCTTGTATGTTTGTTACCTGCTTTCTGCCAAGTGTGCCCTGTGATTTCCTTCCTTTCCTGTTAAGCACTCCTCCTTGCTAGCTCCTTGTCTATTGTGCTTGTGTTTAATTCTGCCCCTTTGCTGTTACTGCCTTGCGTGTTCCTGTTTGATCGCCAGGATCCGTGGGCACAGCTGACTACCTAGTTGGTGTTTCTTGTTCACTGTGAGTATTGTCTTTGAGTTACTGTAATAACATCACCATAGGTATAAGCTCCACAGACCCTGCCTTTGCATACATATCCTATATGTTGGTATTTTCAGTCAGTATCTGTAACAGCAATTGTGGGTGAGGAACTTACTGAGCTTCAGTCTTACCGTGTGGAGCTCCTGAGTGCTTTACCCCACATTCCCTTTATTGTTAATGTTGTATTATATATATGTCTTGCACGTCCGTCCAGGGTGTAGTTAGTCTGAATGCTAAATTGCCTTGTGAGTGCCCTTCCTTTCTGAGTCTTAGACATCTTGTACAGGCTTCCCCTTTGGATCCCTTTTTCTCCTCTGACTCCTTGTGTGATCCTGGGCAGCGCTGTACTACTCTTTCTGTGCACAGTACATTTTCTATCCAGTCCCCAGTCCTTGCTCAAGTCCCTGACTGTGTTCCTGACATAGTCCCGAACAGTCCCTGACAGCGGGGGAGCCCCCGGCATTGGGCGGGACCCCGGGACTCTGTGTGCCCTCTCAACTGAAAAGAATTTGCAGAGTCCACGAGGTTGAAGTTTCGTGAGTATTAGTTCTTCCTCGAGCAGGTCAGTCTCCGGGCCCTCCGCCCTTTCTGGGACACCTAGTTATACGGATGTTATCCGCCTGCAGCGCTCTTCCACATCTTCCAGGTGGGTTTCCAGGGCTGATGTCGTGGTTTACAGGTCTTTGACTTGTGTTTTAAGAGCGGTTGTGTCTTCCCTCAACACCTCCGTGGTCGTCTTAACTTAACCTCCTTAACTCTTTCTCCAATATTTCGTAGGTCAGCCCTAACCAGTGTCAGCTCAATATTCATAGTGTCTATTTTGTGTTCCAGCGATGTTCGCACTCCCTGGATGGCCGCCATTATATCCCTGAGTGTGAGGTTTTCTTCAGCCAGAGGCAGCGCTGACCCATGTGGCACCGCTGCAGCAGTTTCGGCCTGGGCCGCTGTGTCCTTTGCGACCGTGTATCTATCCAATTTGGTCTGGTGGCTGGACTTTGGTGCCTTGGCGGCCATCTGTACCGATAACAGTCCTGAGGTGCTCGATGGCACTCTCCTTTTAGGGGGGGGCTGCAGGCCCTGTGCGCCATATCCACCACACCTGCCGCGAGCCGTGTCCATGTTGGTGGCACAGCAGGCCTCTCCAATTGTCCACTGCCCCCAAGCCTCAACCGCTGCTGCCCAGATCAGGACCCCCCACCCCTCCTCTCCACTGCAATGACGACATTCTCAGGAGGGGGAGCCCTCGACGCCTCCCACCGCGTTCTCCTTACCCGATGCCTCAGGGCTTGGACGGAGTGTCAGGCTTGGCAGTGCTGCTGCGCCTCAGGATACTTGTGCCCAAGTCCGGGTGAGTTGATTGCCTGTTAGCCGGCGAGTGCAGAGGAGGCCTAGCCGCTGCCGCTCCCGTAGTCTCTCTCCATCACTGTCTCCTCTTCCCAGCGGGCCACGTCTCTGGGCGAAGTGGCCGGATCACACAGCATTCTGGCTCCCTGCGTGACCGCCAATGCACCCCGTCAACGCCGACCCCCAGGGGCCGATCGCAGCCGCGCTGCTTTGCTTCTCGGGCTCCCACGCCCTCGGCCTCCGCTGCTCCGCCTTCGGGTCTCGCTACATCCGTGCCGCCGTGCCAGTTCAGGAAGCACTAGGCCGCCATGCACCACGGACTCAGGGCTGCAATCCCGGCTCCGGTGAGGAGCTCTCCGCACTTCGGCACCTCCGTTTTCTTGCGGCTTCCGCACCACTTTTGCCATCAGTTTCAAGTGCTGGGGGCGGATTAATGTGCCGGATGTATGTGAGTTTGGCTGAACGGGGCTCGGAGCCACTCTATGAAGCAACCATTTTCCACGGCAGTTGGCCACGCCCTCCTAAATTTTGTAATTTTATGTTTACTCATGATTGCCTGATGCATATATGTGCTAAATATTTGAATTGTGGTCTGGAAGGTATGTCTAAGTGAACATAAAATATTTGCATAAGATGAGGAAATTTTTGTAAATAAATACACGGGTCGAGAGAATTCATTGACTTGACCATGAATTTAAAGTGCTGGTCTAAATAATTTCAGTTTGGGTTATTTGTTCATATACAACTTTCGAAAAGTGGTATTTTTCAGAATTGTGACTTAAAATCCACTTTTACCATCAAAGAGGATTTTAAATTCCTCAGATACCAAACATGACTTTCGAATCTGCTCCCAGTCAAAAACTAGCACTTATTAAATGTAATAGGGTAACCTAAAACTATCCTAAGGAAGAGGTATGCTTCACAGTAGTGTAAAACAAATGTGTAGTTTTTCACTTTCAGGACAGCTAAAACCGAAAAATACATGTCCAATCTTTCAATTGAACTGCACCCTGCCCTATGGGCTGTCTAGGGCTTACCTTAGGGGTGACATATGCAACAAAAAGGGAGTTTTAGGTCTGGTAAGGGGTTATCTTGCCACGTTGAATTAGCAGTTTAAAACTGAATACAGGCTGCAATGGCAGACCTGGGACAGGTTTTATGTGGCTACTAAATTGAGTGGCACAATAACTGTTGCAGGCCCATTAGTGGCTGTTGATTCACCAGCACTGGGTATATGTTATACCACTTCACTAGGGACCGATATATATATAAATTAAATATGCCAATCAGATTTAGAACAATTTTATCATGTTTTAGGGAGTGAGCACATGCATTTTAGCACTGGTTAGGAGCGTGAACAATTTGCACAATTTGCATTCACATAATTGTGGTGCAAAATAGCAGAATTAAGGAAAATGACACGTAATTATGCAAAATGCAAATCCATCAATCCATACTACATTTTAGTGCAACATGTGCCCTAGTGTTATTTTTTTTTGCATGAGGATGCATTTGAACAGCAACAAGAACAACAGCAGCTGGCTGTTGTGCCCGTGCATTTGCAGTAAAGTTTTACCATGAATTAAGCAATTGTCAGCAAATTTTACTGCAAATGGTGCATAATTACAAAAAGTGGCATAACAACATAATTTTGGGAATTTTGCATAAGGAGTGCAAAGCAAAATTCCAAAACCAATGCAAATTATACCCGCTTAATTCACATTTTGCAGAGGCCTAACTAAGTTCCAAGGTAAACGTTTTGATTGGACAAAAGTATCCAGTCGATGCAACAATAGCCCTGGGTGTGAAATTTGTCTTTTACCTCTTGGTGCTTTTCTTGCTATAGTCAATAACTAAGTCCAAAAGTAAAGTCCAGGGCCGGACTGGTCGTAGCGGGCATCAGGCATTTTCCCAGGAGGCTGGAAGAGTAGGGGCTGCAATACCGGCCCCCAGTACCAAAAGCTGCAGTGCTTCACATGTGCACCCCTCTCCCCTGAGGGCTGGTTCTACAAAATTGCCAGGGCTGCTTCGGGTTTCCAGTCTGGACCGGGTAAAATCCTTGACTGGTCCGTCCCGCTTGATTTATCTGACCTCGGAGTCCATTGCGGTTGGGCTCAAAATGTGCCTAGGTCCCTGTCAATTGTGACCAAAGACTATGATTGGTGCATAGTACTTTTTGACTCTATTTTCACTTGAAGCTTTAAAAACTCATATCTTTGGTTCACCTTATTGAATTTGTGTCATTTTGGTGTCATGTTGTTTTGTAAAATTTACTCTAATTTGTTTTGGGTTTGTTATTGTTAGGTGTTTTGACTTTTAGGTGTTTTGACTTTATTACTGTTTTGATACTGCATAAATACTTTCCACATTGCCCTAAGTTGAGCCTGTCTGCTCGGTGCCATAACTAGTGTTGAGCTCAGGTCAATTTAGTGACTTTTGGGGGGTCTCTCTGATGGGATAGTTTTATTATTCCTTGAGGTGGACAACCAATAATGCATCACTTTCTTACACGCCCTGCTTCTGGTTCTTTTTTAGATGTTATGATGTTTTAGATGTCATAACAGGGGTGCACACTGCTTTTTAAACCCCAACCAAAAACATTGAAGCAGGATTACAGCAGTACAGTCAGCAATTAAACCTATAATATCTGGGCATTTTGAATCCTTCATCAAAATCCTGGTTGATATAACATGAATATTGAGGCAATTTCTATCCATGAGATATACTGCCTCAAACTACGAGCCGTCCCAGAGATAGGGAGTAACCATTTAGGCACTCCAAGCCTGGGCACTAAGTCAGGGCTGGGACAAATAGGTATGTCCCTTGACGTCCCTGAGAAAGCAGCAACTTTGAGGTCAAACCCACCTAAGGTGTATACATTCTTGGCATCATTGTCTGTGATTTTGGTGCTTGGGTCGGAATCAAGCATATACCAGTGTGGGTGGCTTAGAGTGTTTGAAACTATGCTTTATAAAATAAACCATGAAGTTGAGAAAGAGTTTATGTGCTGAACGAAGCAGTGGCAAAGAAATGGTCAGCCCTCTGCTTTGAAGGCAGGTCCTGGATCTAAAGAATCCCTTTCCCATGCCCAGATGTGGTCCACGTGGAGAAGGACAATATATAACCACCTTCCTGATCTCTGGAAATTTTGTGTCAAGGACAGCAAACCAAGGTAAGGAGCCATACAGGAGCTTCCTGAGTAGATCGTTTCCTCTTTAATTTCACGAGGTTTTGCCAAGTTTTCTTGACAGTTTGGCCATCCAACTCAAACCTCAACATCCACACATTAAGGTAGAGCAGTCTATTCACGTAATTACTGATAGACACTCTCTGCGGAATTTCTAGGCAACCAAAATATGTGATCCCATGTTAGATTGTTTTCTTATCAAGAGGCCAACCAAGTATCCTCTAACCCACGTGCTGTTAATTCCATCTGTCATTCTCAGTGTTATTGTCAATGAACCTTGGAAATTAGTACTTTGTGGTTGGAAAAAAAAGATCCTACTGTAGTTCATCAGTTTGTAGTGTAGGAAATGAAACTTATTACAGTTGAAATCAACTGGGTGTGCTACAAAGACAAAATAATACACATAACGGCCATGATTACGAGTTTAGGTGCTATTTATTGCACCTGATAAATAAATATCACATACTACGAGTTTGTGAGGAATAATATGAGGATTTTGGTGTTTACTGTACCAAGATCCGCAGGACAGGAGTAAATACTGTATACTTTCCCCCTTAAAGTTTGGTGCGCTTGACCTGCCGAAATTTGACACATGTAGTGCATCCAATAACTTTCTGATATGTTAAATACCTTTGCACTCATAATTCTGGGCCCTGAGTTAACCTTTATTACCTCAATGAAACTTTTGGTTTGGGTGTTTTTTACTATGCAGTGATACATATGCAATGATTTTATGTGCACTCTGTTGACCTTATGAAGCAGGAGGTTCTCGGAGTAGACATCTATATCTCAAGAGTGGTCTGCATGTTCTAGTCTTAGTACTACCAGCATTCATAAAGCAATTTGCAACGAGCAGCAGGTGGTTCCGTTTCATTAGCATCACTGTTCATTCCTGCGTTTCAATTCTAGTTATCATGGATATTTGATTCTATGGTATCTTCAACTCTTGTTAATTTTTTCTGAAGGAGAGTAAAATTCATTATTTAACATTCACACAAAATGCTGTGTCTTGTGCTGTGGTGTCTCACGATTTTACTAATGGGGGCACTTTTCTTAATTATGAAAGGTCTAAGCAACGCAGCAGGGAGAACTGAATAATTTTTGCCTATAACTGACTTAGCTCTTATTACTGATCAACATTTGTATGTATTATAAAAACAGTTCTTCATTCATTTTCTGCTCTTCATTTGAAATGATTAAGTTATGCGAAACAAAATCATAAATTATTAAATGTATTTAAGCCTCATATTATTGGCTAGATCGTTGGGCTTTGAATACAGATACTGATAGTTGAATGGGTAGTCATTAAAAAATATACTTGCACCTTCATTTTATTTATTTATCGCTTTCACATGGTTACATGAAAAGATCTAATTGGTTTATTCTGGACCCCAAAGACGTGTGCTTTACGCAACTCATTTTTCGCCTCTATTAAGGAATGATGCTGGGATTTATTTCAAGCACTCTGTGCTACTGGATGAATAAACCAGTCCTTCAAGCTTTCAAAAACCACAAGGTCAATAGGAGCGCTGCTTTGCAAAACTCCCACCTGGGGCTCTGTACACACACATATTTTATATAAAAGTGCTTTCAGAAAAGTGTAGGCTGTATATATGGATGGACACTTCATAAATTCCCATGTCCCTTTGAAAGCAGACCTCTAACAGAAATTGAATTATTCCAATGAGCTGGGGTTGCCGTCACTTGGCCCTCATAGTCTATATGCGACTGTACGATTTATCCTCTGGCATTAATTATGCAATTAATTAAGAGGTGGCCGCATCTTTCTCTAGATATCACATACTTTTTCCATCTCAGTCTAATTTGCGCTCAAGGAAAATGTGAAGAAGTTCCACTGTAGAGAATTCTTTAGAGGGTCTACTGAAGCAATTAATAGTCACAACCTTTTAAAGAACTGGACAATTGAAAGATACTTTAAGAGCTAAATGCAGAAAAAAGGGTATTGTAACTGCGTGCTGAAGCCCCCACATACGGGTCTGATTGACAAAAGTAAACTTACACTTTTGTGTAAGTTTACCCTTGTTCGGTATTCACAAAACTGCAATTTAATCGTAAGTACCTTTATGAATGCAGAGACTCCGCAGTTGGGACAGAGAACTTCGCACATAAAAAGATAGTACAGGTCGACTGTGTTACTAATAAATTACAGTTTTGTGAATACTGAAAAAGAGTATCCTTACACAAAAGTGTACCTTTACCTTTGTAAATCAGGCCCGCAGTGCTTAATTTGAGCCAGTGGTTGCCGGTGGGGACCACTGGCCCTTATGTTTGGGAACCAGCACTTATTTTCCATATCAGATATTTACAGAGAGCAAGAGAGGGAAAACACTCAAATCGGAAAGATGAGGGAAGAGAAAGATGGTAAAACCACCACAAATGGAGAAAGCAGGATCCTGAAAGAGTGAGAAAAGGAGTAGGGTGTTTGTGGTAGTGGCTTAAAGAGGCATGATGTGGTTTTAAGACTACCTGTCAAGGTATTTAGTGCACCAATATTAATTGCTCTGGCACTTGCTTATGAGAAGAGCTTCAGGCACTGGCACCTTTCCTCTTATAAATTAAGCTCTACCCACATATTATGTATGCGCTTTGTTGTTTACAGATCTGCTCTCCCACTATACTTATGTCACCAAAAATTAATCCAGTATTTTGCAGATCTCCAGTTTGATTCCTCAGTTATGTGCCCATGCACTGGTTATAACCTTGAATGCTATATGACTTAGGGATTGTGAAATCACAGCATTCATAGCAACACTTATTACATCTTAAAAGACATCATTTCTGAGAACACAGTAGATAGTAGAATGGTGAGTTATAATTAATGTAGTGAAGTGAGTGATGTGGCAAAGGTTTGTATGGAAGTGCGCAACTTATAGTAAATTGAAGGTGGTGTGCAAATTATAAATGTCAGTTATAACTGGTGATGTGCAAATTAGAAATTTAAGTTATAAATAAAACTTTAGAGTTTCTTAAGTTTTTATAGTATAAGTTGGTTTTGTATAGAAAGAATAACGTTTCCCAACTATAACTTAGTTTTAACCTTTGTTTTTTTCATAGATTTAAATGTTTTTTATTTTTTAATAAAAATGTGTTTCAAATTGTAGAGTCAAGTGTCATTCATTGGAGTGTTAAGTGTAGTGTGGCGGAGTGTAGTGAAGGACAGCGTCATAGAATGTAGTGTCATAGAGTGTAGTGTGATACAGTGGTATGGAGTGTAGTGGATTGGAGAGGTGTAGCGTTCAGTGGAGTAAAGTGTTATGCAGTGGAGTAGCGTGGTGCATAGTGGAGTGGAGTATCATAGAGTGGAGTGTGTGTTGTATAGTGGAGAGCTGTGTCATACTGTGCAGTGGAGTATCATTGACTGCAGTGCCAAGGAGTCGAGAGTCCTGCAGTGGAGTGACATAGAGTGGACTATTGTACAGTGGCATAAAGTGTTGTAGAATGTAGTGGCATAGAGTAGAGTTCAATGGAGTACAGTGTTGAATAGTTCAGTTTTGTCAAGTAGACTGTCGTACTATAGAGTGGCAGAGAGTCTCGTACACTGTAGTGTTGTACAGTACAGTGCCTTACAGTAATATGTCATACAGTGGACTGTGATACAGTGTTGTGTAATGGAGGAGAGTGATGTACAGTGAAGTGCTGTCATATAGTGGAGTGGCATGCCATAGAGAAGAGTGCACTGGTGTGTCCTTTAGTGCCATGCTGTGTGGTACAGTGGAATAGAGCGGATAGGCATAGAGTGGAGTAGAGTGCCATAAAGTGGCCTACAGTGTAGCAGAGTAGTAGAGTCTTGAGGAGTAGAGTAGGGTGTAGTACAATGAAGTGGCTTAGAGTGTATTGTCGTACAGTGGAGTAGAGTGAGGTCAAGTGACATGCATTGGAGTAGACTGGAGTGGAGTGTGGTAACGTAGTGTGGAGTGAAGTACAATAGAGTGTCGTTGAGTAGAGTGGTGTGGAGTGGAAAATAGTGGAGTGGTGTAGCATAGAGTCGAGTAAGGAGTCATAATTTGGAGTGACTTCCTGTACAGTAGAGTGGAGTACTGTGTTGTAGACTGTTGATAAGTCACGTAGAGTGTTGTACAGTGGAGTGGACGGGCATAGAGTGGAGTATAGTGTAGTATAGTGGCATACAGAATGGTAGAGTGTTGTACAGTGAGTGGAGTGGAGTACAGTGGACTGTTGTATAATGGCATAGAGTGGGGCAAAATCATGTACAGTAGAGTAGAGTGGAGTGGCATAACCTATACTGGTGTAAAGTATCATAGAGTGGTGTGGCATGTTCAACAGGACAGTGCCATGGAGTGGAGTAGAATTGAGTGGCTTAGTATACACTGGAGTAAAGTTTCATAGAGTTGAGTGGCTTGTCACAGAATGGAGTGGTATGGCGTGTCATAGAAACTGTCGTACAGTGGAGTAGAGTAGCGTGGAATAGAGTGCAGTACAGTATTGTAGAGTGGAGTGAGTTAGAGTACAGTAGAGTATGGTAGAGTGTGGTACAGTGTATCTGCATAGAATGGCATACAGTGCAGTTGAGTGGTGTGGCGTAGAGTGGAGCAGTAGAGTATGGTGGAGTAGAGTGGAGTTGTATATTATACAGTAGAGTGGAGTAAATTGTAGTGGAGTGTCATAGAGGGAGTTGCGTAGAGTGTCCTAGAGTGGAACAGGGTGTGGTAAAGTGGAATAGAGCTGTAGTGCTTTACAGTGACATAGACTGGAGCACATTATTGTACAGTGGAGTAGCATAGAGTGAAGTTTTATAGAGTGGAGGGGCATAGAGTGTCGTAGAGGGTCATGGAGCTGAGTACACTTGAATGGCATAGACTGGAGTGTTGTAGAGTGCAGTGTCATACAGTGTTGGTCGTAGAGCATTGAATCATTGAGTAGGGTGGCATAGAGTATCATGGCTTAAAGTGTTGTGCGGTAGAGTGGAGTGAGGTAAGGTGTAGTATCATTGAGTGGAATAGCGTTATGTGTAGTAGCATACAGTAGCATTACATACAGCAGAATAGGGTAGAGTGTAGTGGCGTAGAGTGGAATAGCATAGAGTCGAGTGACATAGAGTGGACTGTTGCAGAGTGGCATGGAATACAGTAGAGTGCAGTAAAGTGGAATAGCATAGAACACATTGGTGTAGAGTGGGGTTGTGTAGAGTGGAATACCTTACATTGGATTAGCATAGAGCGGAGAAGCGTAGATTGGAGTGGTGTAGAGTGGAGTGGCATAGAGTCACGTGGTGTATAGTGGAGTTGCGTATAGTGGGGTAGCGTACAGTGGAGTGGCATACAGTGGACTGGTGTACAGTACGAAAGCATATAGTGAAGTGTTGTAGTGTGGAGTGTCATAGAGCGGAGTGGAGCAGAGTAGAGTGGAGTAGCATACAGTGGAATAGTGTAGAGTGTTCTACAGTAGAATGGAGAGGAATATATTGGAGTGGCATACTGAAGAGTAGCGTAGAGTGGAGTGGTGTATGGTGTAATAATGTGCAGTGGAGTGTCATTGAGTGTAGTGACATATAGTCAAGGGGCGTATAGTGGAATAGCGTAGAATGGTTTGGCATAGAGTGGAGTAGAATAGAGTGGAGTGATGTAGAGTGGAGTGTCGTACAGTGGAGTGGTGTAGAGTGGAATAGTTTAGAGTGGAGTGGCGTACAGTGGAGTGGAGCACAGGAGAGTGGAATACAGTGAAGTAGTGTATAGTGGAGTGGCATACAGTGGAATAGCATAGAGTAGAGTGAAGTGGCATAGAGTAGAATAGCGTAAAGTGGAATGGCATACTGAAGTGTTTTGTAGAGTGGATTGGCATAGTGTGGAATATCGTAAATGTAGTGTCATACACTGCAGTTGTGTAGAGTGGAGTAGCTTAGAGTGGAGTGGTATATAGTATAGGGGCACAATATGGAGTGCCGTAGACTGGAGTGCCGTAGAATCGAGTGGTGTAGAGTGGAGTTGCTTAGAGTGAAGTGGGATAGAGTGGGGTGGTGTACAGTTTATTAGCGTAGAGTGTACTGGAGTGGCGTATAGTGGAGTGACATAGAGTGGAGTGGGGCAGAGTGTAATTGCGTGTAGTGTAGTGGCATAGAGTCAAGTGGCATAGAGTGGAGTGTGGTACTTGAAACAGAGGTAGCATGAAAGTTGGTGAACATATGTAATGTAATGCAGCAGAAATATATATCATAAGATGTAAATGTAAATTTTTGCTAGTAGGTGTAAACAGTGTTGTAAGAGTATCTGATTGTCTAATGGCTGTGTATACAAAACATAAAAGGCAACAATGCAGTTTTCATCACACATTCACTGCATTTTGGGTTAGGGCCTTAGATATAGGTAAGTAGTACGTTTTATTGTAGTTCCTTACCTATTACCACTTAATAGCTGGGAATAGGTAGAGACATTTATTATTTGTTTTTTCTATATATTTTTACATCACTTTACAGAGAAACGCGCAATTTCCTTTAATTTTTTTTAGGTAGCCCGGTAACCTATAGGTTTTGCTATGGTTCTCCGTAGAGTTTTTTAAAATAATTAAATATGGTAAAAACTAAAAGAAACACTGTAGTATACTATATTTGTAATATATAGTGGAATAGATTGTATTTTTAATTTATTTGCATATTTATTTTGCTTTGTAAATACAGTGGAACTTCCAAGACAGTACTACTGTATTCCGTATAATAAAATAATTTTTTTTTTAATAGAAACTTATAAATAATGTTCCCTACCTATTACCACTTCTATTAAGTGGTAATAGGTAGGAAAAATTGATCAAACACAATACTAACCGATAGTTAAGGCCTTACCCCAGAACACAGGATAAGTGGTCTTAAAACAACATAGCTGCCTTTAGCTTTGGTAAAGGCAGTCATTAGGCAATCATGTAATGCTTTGTCATTGCTTCACACCACGGTAGTTTTGCAAAATACTGCAAACATTTTTTAAACTGCCCGAAAACAGATCACTTACTTTAAATTCCTCACAATGTCAAAAATACTTACCCTACTTACCTGTAACACCAAAAAGGATCATCTGCACACCATGATCTACAACCTGCCAAATTTCATGGAAATCTGACTGGATGTTTGGCCACTACCCGTGAGTACAAAGTCTATGGAAAAATGCACAGGTGCCCAAACACATTTAGGACTCTTCTTTTATCTTTTTTCCCCCTTGACCATTCAACCCAAAACTTCCCATCCTTCACCAATGTAGAAAAATCAATAGGTCTCGAACGTTTTGTAAATATTCGCCAAACGGTTGCAAAGTTATTAATGGTAAAAATCAGAAAAATTCCAATTTCTAGCAACCCCAACTATAACTACAGAGCGGCTACCACCACTCTGTAAAATATATATATTCTGCAGTTTTGTATAGCACAAACACAGCCCAAAGGCATTGGAGCTCTTTACATGAACACCAGATAATATTGCACAAGGTCAGATTGATTTAATTGTAAGCATCGGATATTAAGTGATTTTTCCAGTATCAAAAATATCAAGCCAACGCCAGAGCTTGAACCTGGATCCCCTAATCAAAGATCAGAAGCTCTGGCCATTGGGGTACATTGATATATTTTAATTTATGTGTGAAAGTCATATACAAGTGGTCTGGTTGTTTATGAGCGCACATAGTGAGCACATTCTCTGTTGAAATGGCTTTCTAAAGTAACAAAACAGCAGCAACAAACACTGGAACGTTTACCCTCAGTCTTGCTTGGGAATACTTGCAAGGGTTTGTTTTAAAACTGGACCAAAGTACATTGTTCAGGACCTTTACGCTGGTGCACAAACAAGGATAATCATTTCATATATTTCTTACATTTAGACTTGGTCTGTTTTGACCCAGCATAAATGGTCTTGCAACCCTACAGGGGGTCCAGACCCATAGGGCCTGATTACAATGGCGGACGGACTTCTGCCCGTCTGCCATCGTCCCGGGGCTGGGACCCGCCTGCCTATAAGGTGGCGGTCCCACATATGCTATTACAATGCAGCCGCAACCACGGCGGCCGCAAAAGGCAGTTTTTCCATTGCGGCCAGTGCTGCTGACTGCAGCACCCACTGAAATGGAAAAAAGGCAGGTTTTGCTTTTTCCTGCACTACGTGGCAGGCACCATGCAGTGCCTGCCACATGCTGCGGGGAAATGTAGGGGGGTACCATAGGTGCCCGCCAAGTGCAAAACCCAGCTGCCCCTGCACAAGGGGGGCCCACAATGGGCCCTCAAAGGCCATCCCCGCCAGCCTTTCCATGGAGGGTGAACCACCATGGAAAGGCTAGTGGGGAGCCAGCATCGTAATCTGACCAGCAGTGCCTGCTAGGCACTGCCGGCATGCATTATATGCTGAGGGCCTCCGCAGCACCGGCGGGCTCTTGGAGCCTGTCGGATATGTGGTGGTCGGTGTTTCTGACTGCCACGGTACCGCCCCCCATCATAATATGGAGGGGGGAAATGGCCTCATGATGGCGGTGAACCCCCCAGCGACAGCCTGTCAGTGGCGGGTTCACCGCCATCGTAATGACCCCCATAGTTTGGGAAGCACTGATCTCCTGGGCTATATTGCAATGTACTTCAAACTAATATGAAGCCTGACTCCTGGTTTTGTAGTAGCAATGCCCATTATTGCCTTCCATCTAAATGGATCAAAAATCCATCTGGACTTCATGGTCTAATTTCTGTTTAGTACATGAGGCATGGAAATCTGAACCACAGTCACTTCAAGGTTTAACAACCATAGCATCTTCAGACAATTATCAGAGAAAATATATGGGAAAGTTATTAGCCAGACAGTATCAAATGAATATTTAGGTAAAACTAGAAACCTAAGTGGTGCTGAAATAAGCAATCATCTTAAATGTTTACGTCCCACTTAGAAAGGAATTAATGTGAGTGAAATATTGCATCTGGTATGTGTTGCTCAAACTGATATTTGCTATATATTCTAGGGAGACTTCAACCTGTTTTGTTAAGTAGAAATGTGACTCAATAAGGATTCATATGTTCTGAGAGAGTTGCAAGTAGTACATGGCCTGAAACGTACAAACATTATCAATTTTGGAGGAGACTGCCAAATGATGCTTTTCTAGGCCTAGAATTTCATTTTCTGAGTAAAAGGCTGATATTACTGTGAAGCCCTCAGGAATCCGTTTATTAGGCCAGAGTGCTACTGATTTCATTAGAAATCAAAAATCTTATTTGTGAATTACACACATTACATTTTTAATATTAGAATGGAACGTAGTCATGTAACCTTCTTGGCACAAAGGATAAAAGGACTATTGCATGTCATTGAAGTATTAACAACAGGAATGTAATCACGAATGAGGACATTATGGAGAATTTTAAAAGCGCGATGGAGGATAAAGGTAATGTAGCTCTAGGGTGTGCCACTTGAATATCAGCTTCAAAATATTATTTGACCATAAAATCATGGTAAGATAAGTTATGGGAGAGTATATTGAGGGTAAGTATATTTAGATTTTTGTAAATAATATTAAAGATTTTGATTTTTGTAATCATCAAATCTCGAAAATATTGTTGCATATGATTTTTTTGCCCATTATTATTTGCTTATTTTTTTAACTACATTTGCATATAAATATAAGTTACATTATTGTTGAATAATGTCATATGAAGTTTGCTTTTCATAACATAGTTGTATATTTTTTATCTAATTATAATATACATTTCATAATGGTTTATGGAGTTATTTCATTTTTTTACGAATATGAAGTTTATTAGGGGATTGGCTGAGCAGTGTATTGTTAAATAATGCAGATTTTTACAGCGCATAGCTACCCGAGGGCTACCCGGGGCTACCCAGGGCCTTGTGAGTAATACTGTGCATCCTTGATCCTTTAATACATTAAAAGACTGGACTAATAGGGGTAGAGCTAGGTTTTGAGCAGCTTTCTGATTTTAGTCTCATTTGATTCACATCTTAATTCAGTTGCCATTGAATTTCATAGTTTGGGGGACAGGTAAGAAAAGGATCTGCCACCCCATCTGGTCCTTTGAATATGAGTGATCCTTAGAAGACCTGCGTTAGAGGATCTTAAAATCCTGGGAGGGGTATAGGATGACAGATGAGCCCTATCCAGGGGGTCCCAAATGATCAATTCCCATGTGGGCCAGATATAGTGCCTTAAATTTTATTCTTTCCTCCACTGGAAGCCAGTACAGGAAGGCCAAGGCACTTTTAGCTGACGTGTGTTTAGATAACTTAAAGATTGTCCTTGCAGCGGCATTTTGAACTACTTGGAGTCTCAAAATGACAGATTTGGGTGAGCCCATATATAAGGAATTCCCTTAATCCAGATGTGAGAGAATAAGCGCCTGGACTACAATGCTCCTAGATTTTATACAAAATAGATATATGATTTTGTGTAATGTTCTCAGCATGGCTATGGAGGAAGTAGCCAAGCTTCTTGTTTGAGCTTCCATGGACAGAGAACTATCCAGCCACATGCCCAGAAATTTTATGGGGGGTGAGAGGTGGTGGAGTACATACTGTTTATTGATTATTAATATCAAATTGTAAATGATTAAATTAAATAATTAATTAAACATTTGTAATCCTATACATTAGTTATTGTTTTAATAATTATAATACATATTGGTGTCATTTTTATTATTTTAATAAACCAAAATATATTATGAGTTAGGAGAATGATTAAAAATGCAGAATCCAAAATAATTATAAAATTACACTATTGATATGTAGACAGTATTTAGACAAAATATTTTAGTTCCCAAATATATACACTTTCTCCAATATTAGTAAAGTTAGAATAATAAACCTGAGTTTCCAAAATATGTGCTGTTTGCCCAATCTAAGTAGGACTGGAATTAGAATAACAATTATCAATTCCCCTCCAATACATGTAGTTTCCGTAAATTACACTCAAATGCAGTAAGAATAGTAAATCTGACCTTTTCTCCCTTCCCCTTAAGTATATGTGCTATCCCCAATGTAAGTGGGACTGTAGCTGCATTTTAAATCTGATTTATATGTACTTGCCCCACTGCCTGATGCACTGGAGGTATGATAGTAATTCTGAAATGTTGTAATAGATGTATCTTTAGAATAGTAAATCAGCCTCTTCCATATATGCTCTTTCCCAATTGTAAGTGGCACTGGACTAAGAACAGAAGCCTGACTCCCTTTAATAGGTGCACCATCCCCAGCGTAAGTGGCAGGGCCGGCTTTAGGGCGGTGCGATCGGTGCGACCGCACCGGGCGTTGACTTGGGGTGGGGGCATCATTTTTGAAAACGTGTATTATTTTAGAAGCACCTGCTGCCTCGTTCCTAGCCACCAGCAACTTTCAGACATCAATTAAAGTGTCAAGAGAAGTTCGGTGATTAATCGTCTTTCTGGAAAGAGACCGGAGGTTTGTCTAGTGGAAGTTTTGACTCATCCTAAGGTAGCGCAGAGGGTTAAAAGGCCTGCTGCTAAGAACGTGTACCATGCAGATAACGAAGTGCATATAATGTAAATAGGTCAGTGGGTTACTGCTCTGTAAGAGAGCTCCTTTTGTTACTTGTCCTTTACAAGTCAAAATCCTAATATAGAACATTGAGCTATTAACTGTGACCCTAGAGCTGCTGCAAACTGCAAGGTATATGTTAGAGCTATATGTTATTTTGCCCAGTCTTTCATTATCCTAATCATGTGAAAAGGGTTCATTTGGGTAGAAAACAATTCTTATTATGAAAGAGAACACCTAACAATGATGTTACGTTTTAAATTCTGAATTTGTGCCTTTCCTGAATAAGAACTTTAACTATATTGCCTACCAGTATCGATGACATGTCACTCCTACACTACACCTGGTAGTACTGTCTGATGTAACATTTCCTATATACTGATTTACACACATATCATTGTCTCTGTGTAATATGTGTGTGGTGTAAAGTGCTCTGACACCTTCCACTGGTATGATTGGTGCTATAAAACTAAATGAATCTGAGATACAGTGGTTATGGAGACTTGAGAGGCACTGTTAAAGGGTGCTAGTGAGGGAATACGTGGCAGAGGTGGTCATTGGGGGGGGCATCAACAGACATTGTTGCACAGGGCGCCACCAGCGCTAAGGCCAGCCCTGGTAAGTGGCAATGAAGTTAGAAGAATATATCGTACCTGCTCAAATATATGAGTGTTTTCTAATCTAACTAGGATTGGAGTTAGATTAGTAAATCATACCTCCCAAATATATGTAGCTTTCCTTATGTTTGTTGTACTGTAGCTAGAAGTGTAAATCTGACACCTTCTTATAAACACATTCCCCAATTCGCATTTTAGTAGGAACTGGAATTGGAATAGCTAATTAAAACCCCCAACCCTGCTTTATATGCACTTAACATAGTAAATCAGACCACCCCTCTATAAAAATGTAAGTAGTTTTAACAGTGTTAGTTGGACGCTTAGGCCCTGATTATGATGCTGGTTGGACCTCACACAGTCAGGGGAAAGACAGCCTCCTATGACAGGATCATCTGATCCCAACGGGGCAGCGGTCGTAATTGCACTCCTGAATGGAGGTGGTGTCGTGGCAGGCACCGCCGCCGAGGTTGTGATGTCCCTTTCGGACAGCCTTTTCATGTCGGAAAAACTGCCATGAAAAGGATGACAGAAATGGATTTTGGGGGCCCAAACAGGGCCCCCAAATGTCATGGACCACTGAAGAAGTGGCCCAGGGGGCATATGTAGTGCCCCCACTCACCTCCATGCACCGTGTGCCATGCACCACATGGTGCATGGAAAACGGTGCATGGGCGGATAGATGGCCTTTTTTTTATTGTCTGTCACCGCCAGGCAAACCCTGGTGGCAAGGAACAGTAAAAAGCAAAAAATGCCCTCCTTGCCACGGGAGAGGACTACCATGGCAAAGAGGGTATTCTTTTTTTTATTTTCACAAAGATTCTGGATTTTCTATTTGAAAAGAAAAAAGAAAACAGTTAGGCGCAAGGCTCAATCCGGAGACCTGCACCAAAATATGAAAAGCATTGACAGGAATCTCCGTGAGGGTGATTCCTGGCAATGCTTTAGAAATTTCCCCCAGCTTGGTAGTAATTTCTAAATTTGGCAGGCAACATCTCTGTCAGGGCAAGTGAGTAATTTACTCCATTGAGCGAGAAATGAGCCTCCCACCGAAATTTAAATCAGCCCCTTAGTCTTTAATAGAGAACTCAAAAATCTTCAGCAGTGCAAGGCAGCATGCTGTGACAGAGAAGGGTTCTGTGAGTATGGTTAGCCATCAGATGAGATTTGAGGAAGCCATTGACTTGCAAGAAAGCCATGAATGGGAGAAAAATCTGGACCATAGGAAGGTCCCTTGCCAGTCAAATACACTTGGCATCTTCGCCTGTTGAAGATTTTTATATTCGTACTTAGTCACTTTATTGGTCTTTTGATTCCTCCAGCAGGGCAAAACTGGAAGCTGTAGATGAACAGGCCTCCACAAGGCTCGATACCCTCTCTGTGTTGCCCCACTGAAACAGATTTGCTGCAGCGAAAAAGCTCAGAGCTGGAGTGCGCCTTCTTTGGATTGACTTGGCAAGTATGTCCTGGTCCTCAACAGATCTTTAGAGCAAAAACGTTTTTAAGTTTCCAGTTTTTCAGGATGTTAGAAGGGGTACATTTCAAGACAGCCAAAGGGTCCCAGGACCACAGGAACAGCACTTAGGGGTCAAGAATCTCTGCAACAGACGCCACCAGCAAGTTCCAGCCCAGATCTAGTTGGAACGGGCCAGGCTTGACTCTTCAGGAGAAGGGCTTCTTGCAAGGTGTTGTAGCCCTGTAGCATAGCAAGAGGCCAGTCAACTGACTCTTGGAGTCCACTCCTTGGTCACGGGGTTAAGTGGGAACAGATCCAGCCGTTGAGGTATCCACCCAAGTCTCAAATTGCAGGTGCAGTCTGTCTTCTGTTCTTCCACTGGTCCAGAGTTTTCTGAATAAGGTACCCAGGGGTGCCACATTTATGCCTGGCACTAGCTTGTGAGTGGAGGAGACTCCTGGCCTGTCCCAAACCAGAATGCTTTCCAGGGGTAATCATACCCATCCTGCCTACTTTTACAAAAGTTCCTGTTTGCCTTACAGTAAACAATCCCACACTGAGACTCTCTAAAGAAATGCAACATGGCACAACCCTTTCCCGTCTGTGCAGAGCCTGTTTGCCCACCCCGGTGGTGTGGCAAGGTAAATGACCAAAGCCCCAACTGTGATTTTGTCAATCCAGTTCTGGGGCATCTCCTCTCCCACTCGGATTGCTGCCTGCTTGACTGTGGAACAAGGAAGGGCCCTGACTATGTGTCAACTAATGTTTACCTATGACATGGTAGTCCTCTTTAAAGTTAATCAAGTTCAAGGGCACAGTCCAGATGGCTATCTTGCCAGAGGAAATGAAACACCTTTACACAACCAAGGACTTTGACCTGCTCAGTCAGCAGTTTTCACACATTATCAAGGGGTCTATTCAGCTGCCAGGTGACAGATGAAGCCCATACAAATGGGCCTCTTGAGGCTGCAGGCAGAGAAAAGGTAACTTTTTAAAAGTACATTTTACTTAATGATTAGTAAAAATTAGATTTTACCATTAAGTTGAATTTTGAATAACTATTACAAAGAGTGTTTGAATTATATTCCAGTGGTTTCCTAACTGAAATTAGCATTAATAAATGTAATAATGTAACCAAGTGTTTTCCTATGGAACATCTAGCCTTTTGACAGTGAACATAGCTTTTGGGGCATTTTCACTGTAGGGACTTGTTTGGAAATAAACTTTTACATGCTCTCCATTTAAATACCATGCACCCTGTCTCATGGGCAGTGTTCCCTACTTAAGGGTGGCTAAAATATTTTTAAATGAATTAAATGAAGGTTTAGGCCTCTCAAAAGTAGTTATTTTGACAGGTCAAATGTGTAGTTTAAAACTGCAACAGCCACGCTACAATGGCAAACATGCAGTCATGTCTGCACTGTCACTATATTGGGTGGCACAATTGGTGCTGCAGTTCACTAGTGACATTTAACTTACAGACCCTAAGTGCACTTTATACCTTATACTAGAGACATAGGGGACAATTATGATGTCGTTTGGAAATTGTCCCGAATTAATCAGTTCTGGACTAGTTTCCAAATGAATCGGGTCCTGTGAGTCCGTACGACTGATTACGATGCCTCCAACATCGTTCGGTCGGACTCACATTAACTTCAATGGGTGCCTGTGTTCCGAAAGCAAACACAGGCTCCCATTGAAAAAAGGGGTGGTTGGGGAAAACCTTGCACCCTGTGGTGGGCACCCCATGGTGCCTACCACATTGTGCATGGTTGGGAAGAGGGGTCCCTTGGGTACCCCCACCGGCCACATTCATATGCCTTCGGATGAAGGGGGGCCCGCAATGGGCCCTCAAAGACAGATTCCGGCAGCTGTTTTATCTCGGGCAAACCAAATCGGAACGGCTGTCAGAATCAGTCATCGTAATAGCTCGTGCTGAAATTTTGTCCATAGAGCTGTACGAATCAGCTCTGAAAGACTTGGGCTGTCTGGTGCCCTTCGGAACCGATTCGGTCTGCTCGAACGGTTTCAGGGCATCGTAATCGGTTGTTGGGAAAACTGTACGATTCGGTAGGAAACAAGGGTTCCGAATCGGATTCGACAATACCGAATCCTATCCGGAGAACTTCCTAACAATATCGTAATCGGCCCCTTAGAGGTAAGTTAAATATGCCAATTAGGAGTATACTCATTTTGACATGTTTAAGGGCTAATGCACTGTGGCCTGGTTTGCAGAGCCCCAGTGCACAGAGTGAAAAATAAAAAGAAGCATCAGGGCACATAACAATGGGGTGATCATGCAATATTATGCATTTTCTTACAGTTCATTTTGTAAGTGTTAATCCAATTGGACTTTATTGCATATTGGGATATGTAGTTCTCGTTTATTTAAAAATTCAAAGAAATATCCCATTAAATAATTAAATAAATTAATAAATTACTTTTTTATTTTGATTTATATTACTTACAGTTTACTCTGTAGAGTTGCTGGTTTGATTTTTGAATTGGTTTGTGATTTTGTTTTGTTTTGAAGTGCAGGTTAGACTATTGTATACACATAGGTTACAAGTACTCTATGCCTTGGAAAACTTGGAATAGGTTAACTTTGATACTTAGCATTTCATTTATTTTTTTGTTTGCTCACAGAGTTTAGGCTGTAATTTTAAGACTAGGACTGTTGTAAATCTTGGCAGCTGTGCTCTTTTTCAAGAATCTCACTAATTTGGTATAGGTAGGGGGAGCCTATCAAGTGTTCCTTGAAAGGAGTTATCCCTCCCTTCCACTGCATTGTTTGTTTTTGATTCTCAGTTGAGTGTGCATTCAATCACATGCCATCAAGCTAATATGGAACCTGTATTGGCACCTCTGGCCAGACTGATGCATGCATTCAACTCAGGTGTCCTCAAAGTAGTCCAGAAAAATGCTTAGTTTTTCTTCACTATGTTTGTAAAATTAGGATTTAATCAGTAAATTGTGGTGCACAGCTACCTCTGTAAGAGGTGCAAACGCTAGGCCTATAAGGTTTTTGTTTCAAAAGCAAAGTGACTGTAGCATACTTTATAGGCCTGGGCAGAATTTTATTTCCACAAGCGGAATGTTGTAATTTTGGCAACTCCACGCTACTGTTGTAATGTGGAGTTCCCGCCAAAATACGCCAATTGCAGCTTAGTGGAGAATTTTTCTCGCTTGAGCAATGCAATAACAACTGGAGCAATGCAAGCCTTCAGAATGTGAACTTGTGCGTGCAATTGAGATTTGGGGGCCCATTACGATGTCGTTTGGAAAGGCTCTGAATGGGATTCGGTTTTGCAGAATCTGATTCGGAACTCTTGTTTCCGAACGAATCGTACACATTTCCCAGCGACCAATTACGATGCCCGGAAACCGTTCGAGCAGTCTGAATCAGTTCCGAAAGGCATTCAGACAGTCCGAGTCTTTCAGAGCCGATTCGTACAGCTCTATAGACACGGTTTCCGGATGAGTGATTACGATGACTGATTCGGACAGCCATTCCGATTCGGTCTGCTCAACACGAAACAGCTGTCGGAATCTGTCTTTGGGGCCCCATTGCAGCCCTCCCTTCACCTGGAGGCGTATGAATGGGGCCCGTGGGGGAACCCAAGGGACCCCTCGTCCAAACCATGCACAATGTGGCAGGCACCATGGGGTGCCCGCCACAGGGTGCAAGGTTTCCCCAACCACCCCTTTTTTCAATGGGAGCCTGTGTTCTCGTCGGAACACAGGCTCCCATTGAAGTCAACCTGTTTCCTGGGCACACGTATATAAGTGTACAAATGAAATTTCATAAACGTAAGTCCATTTGAGAATTATCACATTAAAGTTCACAGAAGAGTTGTTTCTTGATCCTTTTATTCTTATCGCGTTGAAAAGCAACCGGCCAAAGCAACCAGCCAACACGTGTTTCGTCTAGGGAAATAGTCCCACGACTTCTTCAGGGCTGTGTAGAATGGTGCAGATCTGTACCGGAATAGAACTGACGCTGGCCGCATGAAGACGCTTTGCAGAACGCCAGAAATTGAAATTGCCGAACACGCACCCGTGTTCTTACCCGCGGCAGCAAATGAATACAGAAACTTATACCTAGATTGGAATACATTATTTGCGCATTACCGTACCTTGCAGTTTAGACCTGCCGGGTTGGAATTATCACCAGCAATTCGAATACATCGCTCCATTACTAAGAATACAGATGTCCATGCACCTGATCATACCTGATTAATGTAACTGCACTCTACTTTCCAGCCGGGTTGGAATTATCACAGGCTTTGGGATTTACGAGTTTCTGCACCATTCTACACAGCCCTGAAGAAGTCGTGGGACTATTTCCCTAGACGAAACACGTGTTGGCTGGTTGCTTTGGCTGGTTGCTTTTCAACGCAATAAGAATAAAAGGATCAAGAAACAACTCTTCTCTGAACTTTAATGTGATAATTCTCAAATGGACTTACGTTTATGAAATTTCATTTGTACACTTATATACGTGTGCCCAGGAAACAGGTTTACATTTTGTTGTAGGAGTTCTCCTACACACATGTAGGGGTTACAGGGGTCTCCCCTACCTGGTCAGCACTGTATCTACTTTATCTTTCCTATCACAAACGCAAATATAGCAGAGCGCCATAACTTCCTATTTACTAAAAACCCTCGTGTTAGATAACTCCCATTGAAGTCAATGCAAGTCCAACCGAACGATGTTGGGAAGCATTGTAATTGGTCGCCCGGACTCGCAGGACCCGATTCGTTCGGAAACGAGTCTGAGACTGATTCATTCGGAACAGTTTCCTAACGACATCGTAATCGGGCACTTGGTGTCCCACTAGTGCAATTTCTGGTTAACAGAATGACTTCTGCAAGATTTTAGGAGCACAAGAGGTTATGAGTGGGCACAATCAGAGGGCTGCTTTCCGAGTAGATTTTCTACTCAAATGCCCTTAAAATCAACACAAAAATAGTTTTACAAGTAGGTATTCTACCCGAAAGGATGGTTCAGGTAGTTTTTGTTAGCTTGAAATGCATTTGTTATTTTACTTTCTTTTTTCACATGAAAGAAGTGCCACAGAGACTCAATCTTCCTCTTCCAGTCTACAAGGCTCCTCCCCTTGGTCACTTTTCATCTGGATTTGGAGGGAAAGGATCACTCTTTTTTATCTGCAATCCCTGCTGCATATGTATGCCATTTGATTTGAAGTTTTTTGTGAGAAATCAAAAAAGTTAAAGAAGTTTTAAATAAGTTTGTTGTTTGATGGAGGGCATATACCAGTTTTTTTTCCATTTTTTCTTACATTTTAAATTTAATTGTGGATGGCCTGGAGCTGCAGTAGGGGCCTATTTTGCATTAACTTTTTTTGTTTTTTTCAAAGAAAAAAGTTTGCATACTTTTAAGAGGGCTGAGGGCCTGGTTGTAAAATACTTTTTCTCCATTTTCTTGTGTGCTGTTTGTGGATTTTGCCCTATTTTGTTAATTTTACTGTCTAGTGCCTATTCTGTCAATGGGCCATGGCCAGCCTGCACTAGCCATTGGGTGTATTTTAGAAATCTTTTCCTATGCTATATGTTTTTTAAAACATCTACTGATTTATGGATGGCCTTGGATTAAATGCAAAATGTGCTTTTTTATTCTTTTTTATGTATTTCTGCAAAATGTTTAAGTGTATTTTGGTGTGGTAATTTATGATGCCATGGGATGTTTGTGGTTGGAGAATTTTTAATGTTGACTAAGGGCCTGATTACGAGTTTAGCGATCTTACTGCTATTCCGCTGTGGCAGCAGTCCCAAGTACTCTATCGAGACGACTGTCTATCGCCCACTCTATTTATTTGCATGCAGGCCGAACCACTGACTGCCTTGACAGAATGTATCCCACCTGCGAAGGGGCTGACTTCAATGCTGGCGAAAAGTACTCCATCGCTGTCAGGGCTGCTGGTTCCTGCCGAGCAGAATATTAAATCATAGTTGAACTGGCGGTCTCTTTGTGGCGGTTTCCAGATAGAGGGAGTCCGTTGCAGTATGCGCTCAGCAAAGCACCATAACAGTGGCCATTAGATGGATGCAAATACAACACACCTGATTCCATTGGCTAAGTGGACACACTTGAATATCACACTATAAAACACACCATATTTCAGACCATGATCCTTTGCCACTACACTGCCCCAGAACATTTCAGAGGCAAGTTTTGGTTAAAGAAGGCAGGCTTTTTTTCTTCGCAATCTCTTGACCACTCTCCACACAATTGTTTCTGCTCATTTTCGTATTTTCTGGGTCTACATTTTTGTTGTACTGCCACTTCCTTTTATTTGGGGATATGGCCAGGCCCAAAAATTCATGTTTTTCAGAGGTCATTGTGGATGAAATCATAAGAGTAGAGCCACAATTCTTTGGAGCCCAAGTCCAACATACAGTCATCAGACAGAAAAAAGGTAATGTGGGCCAGAATAGTAGACAATCTGAATGCTGTAGCTAACACCTAGCGCACACAGGAGGGAATTGGGAAGAAGTGGAACAACCTGAGGAAGAGGAAGTGTTCCCTGGCCTCCAAGCAACACCTGGAGGCTCAGAGGACTGGTAGTGGTCCTCCCAGTGCCCCAATACATCTGTTTCCCTGGGGGCAGAAGGTCTTGTAGATCCTCCATAGTGAAGGCATGACAGGAAGTCCTGGTTAGGAGGAATCTGGTAAGGTACACTTTACAAACTCTCAGTAACCTCAATGTCCTGCTTGTTCTCAACTCAGCTTTTGCCAATGATTGTCTGTGTGAATGTTTCTTGTTGCATATAAGTTCACTTGTATCAATCTCCATTACATGGCACATGATGGATTGGCGTGTGTAAGTGTTTTAAAAAAAATATTATCCTAGGTCCCATGATATGTGTCAATATGTAAATGTATGGTCCATCTCAACTGCATATTGTCAACAGCTATGTTAGACAAACCATTTAGCTAGTGTTGGCAAGCTGACTTTGAAATGACTACAACTACCATGTTGCCCTGTTTCTGTAACTCAAAACAAGATGAAAATGTGATTTGGTTTATTGTCACTTGTCTTACATATTACAACAGAAGTTAAATTCTCAGGAAGTGAGCAATCTACATTCAATGCTCTCCTCAGAGACATGTCTGCCTACTTTCCTGTATGTTGTTCTGGTCTCCTCAACTGAAACAATTGATGGCATGAGTGACACCAACCAAGTGTGTTGTTACAATATTTGTAAGGCATGAAGTTAGCTCAGCTGATTAGAATTGGCAGGTGACCCATCTCCTTAATGGGCAGTCTGACTATCTCTAAAATGGTGTTATTGCTGAGATGCCTGTATACTCTACAAAATTCACTCTGTCCTATATCCAGGGAGGAATTTAAGCAATTGAATACAATCCTCATCTCACTTTTGTTGGCGGGTCATCGCAGTAGGGTGGCTTTGAGCATGGTGACCAGGTGGTACAAAGAGGGGGCCTACAGGTGCTGAGGCTTAACCTATACTACTATGCCTCACATCTAGAGCACACAGCTTAATAGCTAGATGAGGGCAAAAAGCGCTTGTTAAAAGGGTTGGTGGCCCCTGATTGACTACCCAATGTGCTAACGAAAGGAGCGGGAGTCGCAAGAGACATGCCATACATAGGGCCCAATTCCGATCTTGTTCGGTAGGCCATACCAGAGCCGTCCGGAGCCGGACAGTACAGCCGACTCGTCAGGGAGCTGGTTCAACCAAACGACGCAGTGCGATGCCCAAAATCCTTTACTTACCGAATGACTCGGTCACTCCGAATCCGTTCTCATTTTCAAAACGAGAAGCCTCTGGAAACGCAGAAGGGAGTCGTCCGAAGGCATTTCTAAAGCCGATTCCGACTGCCGAAGTACGATGTGTACTTCCCATGCGCCGAATCCGTCGCCACAACCAACACGTCAGAGCATCCAGAAGGGGAGTATTTCAGCTCCAAATTGTGCCACAACACGATTCCTGCGAATGAGACGGTGCAGCCATGAATCCGATTGTGCATGTCATTCCTATACTCTACCTCTTTTGAGCAATACTACAACCGCATCCGACGTGTTAGTCGCAGAAGGTAAGTTCGACACCTACCCATACAGAATAACATAAATACCCCGCGAAAGACAATACAAGAGAAAGCAGGGTCGCAACTATAGCCAAAAGGGGGGGAATACTACTTGCATTGTAGTGTCAAATGGGTGGTTGGGGGTCAAATACCCCCAGCAATGTAGAGCCAATATGGGGAGGGGCGGGTGGCAAATAACCACAGCAATGTAGAGTCAATATGGGTTGGGCAAATAACCACAGCAATGTAGAGTCAATGTGGGTTGGGAAAATACCCACAGCAATGTAGAGTCAATGTGGATTGGGCAAATTCCCACAGCAATATAGAGCCTATATGGGGGTGGGTGGCAAATAACCACAGCAATGTAGAGCCATTGGAGGGGTGGCAAATACCCACAGCAATGTAGAGTCAATGTGGGTTGGGAAAATACCCATAGCAATGTAGAGCCAATATGGGGGGTGGCAAAAAACAAGTTTTTAGGGATACGGCTGATATGATTGGTAAGATTGAAGGCCTAGATTTTAATAGTAACACAGAGTATATGGTGACCCTCGATATTGAGGCGCTATATACAAACATACCTCAACTAGATACCATAGAAGAAGTGAGAAAAACTCTAGAGAAATCCAACATAATAGGGGCCAACAAAGAATTTATTCTAAAATGTATATCAATGGTACTACTCAACAATATTTTCCTCTTTAAGGAAGACTTGTATGTACAACTAAAAGGGACCAGCATGGGAGCAACCTGTGCTCCCAGCTTGGCCTGTACCTATGTGGGAGCATTTGAAGAGAAACATATACACAACGAAGATTCTCCATTTTATGAAAATGTTCATAATTGGTATCTCTTTATAGACGATATCTTTTTATTTGGCGTGGTCCGCTTGAACAGCTGGATGAGTTTCTAGCATGGCTTAATCTAGGTGAAAATTTACCGCCCACATTAGCAACAGTAGGGTGAATTTCCTCGACATCTGCATCAAACATGAGGGAGGACACTTAGCTGTTGAGCTTTTTTCGAAACCCACAGATAGAAATACATTGCTGCATTATAGCAGCCATCATCCCAAAAGTCAAAAGGATAACATTCCCTTTTGGGAGTTCCTATGGTTGCGTAGAAACTGTACCTCGTTGCAAGACTTTTACACACATTCAGAAAAGCTGAAAAATAAGTTTAAAGAAAGAGGTTATCCCAAAAAATTAATCAACCACTCCTTTAAAAGGGCTAGGTTTTACAATAGGTGGTGAAAAAGATAAGTCACAAGACAAAATACTGATGGTGAGTCAGTTTTCTACGATCAGCAACAAACTTAAAAACATCATTAATAGGAACTGGAAAATCCTCAATGATGGGGAAAATACCAGTCTTCCTAGACCCCTATATGCTTTCAGGAAAAATAAAAATCTTCGTAACTCCCTAGTGTTCACACATAAAGAAGATGCTATGGAAACACAAAGGACTCTCACAGGGGGCAAGGCTAAGGGTAACTACAAATGTGGTAACTGCAGCGTGTGCGATTTATGTATTGTAACAAAGGCAGCGACCCTCAATGGGGTGACTCAGGATATCACCACACTTAGTAACTGTAAGAGTAAAAACATTGTGTACCTTATAGTGTGCCCATGTGGATTGGGGTATATAGGCGAAACAGGGAGAGAGTTCAGACAGAGGTTATGCGAGCACAGGTCTGCCATAAACACCAAAAAGGAGAATGCGCCCCTAGTAAGCCATTGGGTAGAGAAAAAACATGGGGCTGCGGACATTAGATGGATAGTATTAGAGAAGATAGGAGAACAAAGAAGAGGCGGCAATAGTGTTTACAGGCGTAAATCACGCGAACAATGGTACATTATCAAATTTGATACAATCAAGAATGGTCTCAATAGTAGGGAGGACTGGGAAAAAATAATAGCATAAGGTGATAGATGGTACATAATAATAATCTGAATTAGTAGTTGCATTACAACTCTTGGTAGGCCTGGAAATAGGAGCGAGGAGACAATGTGCTATTCTAATGAGGCACAGAATATAGGACCTGCTATAGAGGGATACTTACCTTATAGACCCTTATTCCAGTTCTGAATATAGGTTCTAGACAAAGGAAACCCCCAAATTGTGAAAGATCTGCATCGCAGTCGGTACTATATTAGTGTCTTACTATTCATGTAAATCATAGTAGTAAGATGTTATATAAAATGATGCACCGGTAGACATTTCTACTTTTTGTTAAAAAGGTTCTCTCATGTGTCTATGGGGGCACTTTCACAGTAACCACTTATACAAAGATAGAAAATTGTAAACTACTTTGTAACTCAATGGTTAGCGTTAATAGTACTACGAGGTATTTAAAAGATTGATAAAGAATCCAATCCTGGTGTACTCAAAATCCCCCTTTTTTATAATAACATGGGAGTACTCCTATTCCGTGTTTTATATAACTAACACGTAGATCCAGCCAAAATCGGCATAGGCACGTCACAGATTGAAATTGACTAGGTCGGGAAGACGCTTGACCGCGTGCTTTTTGAGTACAGGGTCTTTAAAAATGGCAGTAGTGAACAATGAGGAAACTGCAGAATCACGGACGCGGAGACGCCGTACTCTCTTAAAAAAGGTGAGCGCTTAAACGAATGACGCCATGGTTAAGTTAGGGATTAGAAAATAGGGATTAGAAAATAGGGAGTCTGCAATTTGTAGATAAAAGGTAGTATATGCATGGATCGAGAGGAAAATAAATGTTAATGCCTAAAGGGAACAGTATGGCTCTCAGAGCAAAATCGGGAGAGAACACTATGTCCTCCATGTCCGTCTAGGTACCAATTTGCGAGTGACAACTAGGGGAAATCCGGGGCCGTGGCTTTGTGTGCACATTGGAAGAGTCTGGATTTCCGTAACCTATCTCGGCACTGCAATGGCCGATTTTTAAGATATTATGAGTGCTGTCAGGCAAACATGAAGTTGCACTGAGATTTATTTACCCTTAAATGCATCCGCATTTAAAGATTCTACGGCACTTTAAGATATTTATTAAAACAGTTTGGGAGTAAAGTTGTGCACCATATCTCAACGAGTATAGGTAGGAGTTGAGGAGAAGGGGCAGAGCTAATAGTCTGTTTATATTAAAATAAAGCGTCTTAAGTGCAGTACTTGCTTACATAGGGGGTTATAATACAAAATGTTGATTCCCCTGTAGGAAAAACGACCAGCCGATCTGTGGGGCGGTGTATGGCAAGAGCAATATTGATCCGATTTTAAAACTGGGAAAAGGAACTTACAGCTTCAAGAAGGGAAAATCTATTTGCTATAAATAATGTAGTATCCTGTAGTGGGTGGTAAGCGGCCTCACCCTTATCTAGTATGTATACTCTTAAAACAAACCTCATAATATAGCGGCGCTTTCATTCTGTCCTTTGCTTATTTATAGAAACATCACTTTGCCATCTTTGACCTTCTGGGCACTATATGGCGGGGAAGAAACCGACCCATGTCCAATAATAGGCATCGGTACAGTCACAAAGAAATATAATTTTGGAGGATTTACCAGACCGAAGATATGAGCGCTTAACAGTGGGAGGTAAGATTTCCCACCCCCAAAGAATAGGACGAGATAGAACATGAGCAAAAGGAAATAGAAATAGAATTCTTTGTCTTTTTCCTTTTTTCCTAGGAGTATTTTGATACACTCTTATGCCAATCAAATAAGATGGCATTATGAAAATAGAGGCCAGTGAAAAGCCCTATCAGAAGGTGTGATAAACTACACTTACCACAGTGAGTGTATTGTATGATTGAATGGAGATGGAATGCAAGAGTGAAATAATGAGAGATTGGGGGAAAGAGAGAGGGGGGAGTACAAACGTATTCCCTTTGTTGAAGTAAAGATTTGGGATCCCACCACCCTTCTGTAAATGGAGATGTAGTGCGAACTGGTCTAAATTTTAGGAGTAGGAATTTTTCTGGGGCCAGGGGTACGCAAAACTGGATAATGTATAAAAGAATGGGGTAAAAATGAAGAGGAAGGTGGTCAATTTCTTTCATTTAAGACACACCCCCTGTCTTTATGTTTCCTTTTTTCTGTAGATAAACATTTCGTATATTATTCTGAGGAGGAGTAAATCCCTGATTGTGAGTCCTGAAGAAGGTGGTTGATATATTGGTCTTCATACCACCGAAACGCTTCGACGCCTACCTGTCTGAATCCAACTACATGAATTTCTGGGAAAGGAATAGTTATCCTTCCAGCTCTTCTGTTTTTAATATCTGATGTGGGATCATTTTGTGCAACAGCTTATGTAGAACTGTGCCTAAAGGGTTTTCTTTCGCATATATTCTTGTGTTTGATTTATTGTTTTGATTTATTGTAACTTTTTCGCCATTTTGTAAAATATTTAGTATTCGTTGTATTAGGATGTCTATTTCATGCTATGTATGAATTTTATTGATATGCTGAATATGTTTTATATTTTTATCCAAACACCCAGATTTATTGAGTCCCTTCCTTCACTAAAACAATAAGATAAAAACAGTTGTAAGCGATACATCTCGATCTTGGGGTATATATCTGATATCATGTTTTTATAGTATGGTTAGAACAGAAGGTGTATGCACAGTGAGCATGGTATGCTAGTGAGTATAAGTGTGGGTGCTTTTGTATTCATCCAGGGGAAGTCTCTATTCTCTAGTGGGTGGCAAATAACCACAGCAATGTAGACTCAATGTGGGTTGGGCAAATCCCACAGCAATGTAGAGTCAATGTGGGTTGGGCAAATACCCACAGCAATGTAGAGTCAATGTGGGTTGGGCAAATACCCACAGCAATGTAGGGCCAATGTGGGTTGGGCAAATACCCACAGCAATGTAGAGCCAATAGGGGGCAGGTGGCAAATAACCACAGCAATGTAGAGCCATTGGGGGGGTGGCAAATACCCATAGCAATGTAGAGTCAATGTGGGTTGGGCTAATACCCACAGCAATGTAGAGCCAAAATAGGGGGTGGCAAATAACCACAGCAATGTAGAGTCAATGTGGGTTGGGCAAATACCCTAGCAATGTAGAGCCAATATGGGGGGTGGCAAATACCCGCAGCAATGTAGAAGCAAATTTGTGGTTTGGGGGCACATACCCCCATTCATGTAGATGCAAATCTGGGGTTGGGGGGGGAATTCCCCATACGAGTAGATGCATATCTGGGGTTAGGGGACAAATACCCCCATTCGTGAAGATGCAAGGTTTGGGGTGGAAATACCCCATTTGTGTAGATGCAAATCTGGGGTTTGGCGGGGAAATACCCCATTTGTGTAGACGCAAATCTAGGTTTTGGTGGGGAAATACCCCATACATGTAGAAGCATATCTGAGGTTAGGGGGCAAATACCCCCATGCGTGTAGATGCATATCTGTAGTTTGGGGGGAAATATCCCATTCGTGTAGATGCAAATCTGGGGTTTGGGGGGAAATACCCCATTCTTGTACATGCATATCTGGGGTTTGGTGGGGAAATACCCCATATGTGTAGATGCATATCTGGAGTTTGGGGGGAAATACCCCATGCGTGTAGATGCATATCTGGGTTTAGGGGGCAAATACCCCCATTCATGTAGATGCATATCTGTGGTTTGGGGGGAAATACCCCATTTGTGTAGATGCAAATCTGGGGTTTGGGGGGAAATACCCCATTCGAGTAGATGCATATCTGGGGTTTGGTGGGGAAATACCCCATACGTGTAGATGCATATCTGCCATTTGGGGGGATATACCCCATACGTGTCAATGCATATCTGGGGTTAGGGGGCAAATACCCCCATTCGTGTAGATGTAAATCTGGGGTTTTGGGGGTCACATACCCACAGCAATGTGTACATGAACAATGTAACTTGTGCTCAAGCAAAGTGCCTCAATTCCTACAGCTGGAGTACATGCTGCAGGAATGTCTACATAAAAAACCGCAAAGGTCTTTTTCAATGAAATGCATTCCCATACTGTTGCAGCAAAAGTAACTGGCAACATTGAGGAATGGGCAGAGTGGAGATGCAAGTGCTCCAGGGACCGTTAACAAACAAGCAAAGACTCATCATCTACTAAATGGTCTCTTACAAACCTGTGAAATACTGGGGGCCGATGCTCAAACAAGACAGACCAGCCACCTACAGCAGCTTAAGGACTGTATGTGTGTGTGGGGAAGCTGGCTCAGCCTGGGATGACACACACGATGGGGGGATGAAGCCCATAGACCCCTATGGGTGTTGAGATCCAGTCAGAAAGTGTTCAGCATACCCTTGGATTGGCCAGGATGGCAATTGCGCATTGGTCGATGGGCAGGTGCACCAGGGTCACCTGTGAGCCACGGTTTAGGGGGCCTACGTATACCACACCAATGGACTTACTCACTACACAGTCCCCACCAGGCCACTGCAACATGGTGCCAGGATTTCCCTGGCTCACCAGCTGTTCTGTAAATAGAGGCTGGGGGACAGCCTTTGGAGCATAGCCACCATGGTGTACTGCCTTACATGTCTTGACAGAGGTAGTGTCATCTCCAGCACACAAGCATCACTTTCAGGTCATGGCAGGTGCAAGGAGGTTGCGTTGTATGCAGGGGCCTTGCAGGGAGGCAAGTCACAACTGGACAGTCTGACCTACATACCACCCCCTTGATCAACAGCAGTGTGCATTTTACAAAAAAACCTTTAACAGGTAAAAGCACAGAGGCCAGGTTCAAGAGATGATCACAGATTGTGTACCAATTACTTTCGGAGGGCCTGAGCATCATTGTGATCACAATCCGAACATGGGTCAAAAGCATGCTGTGTATGCATAATGAGGGAAGACTAGGAATTGCAATAACCGCACATATGTGTGCATCACAAAGTGACCACGAGAACTATGATGTACTCACAATAGTATGACATTGTGATGCATTTGTGTACAGTACAGCACAGATGACATAGGCCCAGACAACACACATGTCCACAGACACTCAGTACTGATTTCAGTGTCTCCAACTACAACAACACAGAAGTAGTTGTGTCACACTCGTCAGGGAAATATCTGTAGTCAAAATACATATTGGTTTTGAAAGAAGCATGGATCAACAACAATGTAGGATACAGTCCCCATGTATGGACTGGTGCCCCTGCACACAATTCCCAATCTGTATGTGTCTAGTGTCATCTTTCGAGAATGTCATTCACAGCGAATCTGTATCTAGCCCCTCAAGTTGTAGTGTGTACCCGAAATTAATATTCACATTTTGAATGTACAGATTGTGTCCTGCATAGTAGTAGGAGTATGCATGAGTCTCACGACGTAGGATCCACAAACAGTGTTGGTGTGTCTAGTGCACAGCTCATTGTGTAAGATAAGCTGCCAGCACGGGTGAGGATGCGGGGGTGGTGGCTCAAAAACACAATTGACACAGTCATCCTGAAGCCAGGGGATATGGGTACATCTTGTGAGGATGAAAGACGTGCAGAATTAAGTCTGCTTTGTCCACATTTGGCACTGAAACAATGTCCACAATCTATGGAAACATCAAGGAGACTTTGAACAAACACATATAACCATCAGGCCCTAAGGCAGTATTTAATGGGCACAATGGGAGCCATCATGGACACACACAAGGGCGACACTTGCAAAACCAGATCAGAGGTAACAAACGTTTTGAAAATGCAAACACTCATGGAACTGGGTGTACTGTTCCAGTGTTAAATGTGTGTTTGTTCACAGTGCAATGTGTTTTCCTCAGCACAACCAGAGACATCATCACAATGACTCCATCTCCCTTGGTGTCACCATACCTCAGACATTCAAAGTCAGAATGCCAGCAATATCCATGCGTGTGTAGTGTACTGGCAAGTGTGGGCATGCATACCCGGGGTAGTCTTACCCCAGGTAGCACAACAACACATTACTTGAACATTGATGAGGCTGTACCCCCTCAAAGGAATGGTCTCCCATCCAATGTTCCAGAATTATGACATTGCAAATGTAGCTATCACCACATCCATCCCAGGGCAATTTCCAAGGCCAAGAATGACCAATTTATGAGTACAACTACCTACAAAGGGTGAAATGCCACAAATGCAAACACACAACTCAGACAAGGCAAGGCTAGGCGGAGCCAACTTTTCCAGTGATGCCAATAGGTCTTGCATGACAGTGTACTCAAAGTGGCCATTCACACAATCCATCATGAAAATCCATTGGCAGACAGCACATTCCACATCTTCATATTTACTTTGGCAACTGTATTTGATTACTTACATACACAAAATCTACACATATGTACATATCAACATTACATCATAGCCTGCAAGAACTCTACTTGTGCAGGTATGACCCCTCTCAAATCAACCCCAAAGTACATGCTCAACTTTCAAAACTATCAAACACACAAGCATGTCATAAGCCACCTCTGCTGCAGCTAGATGGAAAAACATGTCTGCCCTGGAAGATACTGCCTTGTACTCAAACTGTTCAAACCCAATTCTCACAATCTCACTCTGGCGCTGCCCTTCTCACATACACACCTACATGCACAGCACCACTCTTCATCACTATTTACACAACAATTCTCACATACATGACATGCACACAATATACTGTACTCATCACGTCCTCATCAGACATCAAACGTAACATGTAAATAGGAACGCGCTCCTCACCAGTTGCACCCTCTGTAATGTGTTAGACTGCACTCATATCACAACGTGCAGCATCACTGCCCACTCTGACATGCACACTTTACACATCTCACAACAAGACACTTGCATTGCACAATGGATATGTCCTCAGTCAGTCACAGATCACCACACACACACACCCCACTCTGCTTAAGTTCTACAGATCAGTCATTTCTGAAACACATGCAAACACAGATGCAAACACAACATACATCAACTATACAACACCACACATCTCACCGTTCTGCACACCAAAGTACACAACTGGCATATACCCATCACATACACTTATCCACTTTGTCAAAAATGACAAGCTGAACCTTGTCTCACTGGGACCCTGTCACATCCACATATGACTTACATGCTCAACACCACCATTGACGTTTGCACATCAGCATCTAGCCTCACTCATTACAAATGCTAGGTTACAGTCATCCCTCACTGTAGAGGCACAGACTACAGCTCACCTCCTGCCAGAATACAACCTTGTCTAAGTGCTTTAATACCTATCACATCTACCTATTCATCCCATACCTTGCACAGGGCATAACCAGTTGCATAGTCTGAATCACATTATTCTTTCTGTAAACACTCACATAGGGTGAATGTGGATACCTCATGTCTCCTACACAAGATCTGCCTATGCACTCAACTCATACCACACACTCTGACAATCACTAAAATTGTCATGCCACCATGACGTATGTATCTCCACTCAAACCAAAATTTAAAATGCTGTTCACTCACACCCTTACCCTTGTTTAAGGTAGCTCAGCACATGCAACATGAACCCTTGACTATACATCTGCAGCAAGGACGCATATTCACATTAACACATCCTCCTATGTGTGCCAACTAAGAGCATGGTGGAGACTCCAGATCTTGGAGCATCTGCACAGTGGACAGACACATATCCTTTCTGTGCACTCACTGTCCACTTGCCTTACCACATGTACCACCTGGCAATTCAACAGACTTCACAGCACTCACAGTTCAGCTTGTTGTGACATAGAACAGCATCAATCTAAGCTCAAATCAACACCCTTGTCAATCATCCACAAAATACAAATAACACACAATTCATATGCTCAACTACGACAGGTGTGTGGTTGCAAAATTAAATCCAAGCTGGGACAATCCATAAACACCATACTTCTAATGTCACAAAGCAAAAGCAGGATGGCATGAACCGACTTGTAAATGAGTAAGCAATAGACCAGGGGTCTCCAACGAGTAGCTCGCTAACTACTGGTAGCTCATCAGCATCCTCAAAGTAGCTCTCAGAGGTGTAGCCAAGCATCTCATTCAGAGAGTCTGTGCATATTAAAGACATCGATACTGCTAATCTCAAGACCCTTAGAGTGACAGCCAGGCAAACCAAAGACATGCTTCATGATAATCAGATACACACTCTGCCAGCCTGTGGGGTCTGGAAAATCACCATCTGTCTCCAGTCTCAACCTAGCTAAGTACCAAGGAGATTGGGCGTGTTGTAGGGCCTGCTCTATCAGTCACACACTGTGTGAAGATTGGGCCATGAAAGAAGAGTGACAGCAGTAGCTTGAGCAGTAACTGGTGCTGACCCACCAAAGTGTCAGACAACAGGAACCAGAGTATAAAAATGTTTTTATTTAGGTGCATGATCAGTGGAGAACAGGGTATGGATACAGAGCTGAGACAATTAAGAGCCCCTTCTGGGTGTGTGTATGTATGTCTGCACATTTATGTATGTCTGTGTGTGACATTATGTCCCTCCATAATAAACGGTGTCACTCCCTGAAAACTTTCCCTGGTGTCAAGGACAACAGAAGTATAAGCTACACCCCTCCCTTCATAATGGGTTAATCTCTGGCACAATTGTGTTTGTTCATGTCATAATAGTGCGTATGGCATAATAATGGTTATCCTTGACAATTTTGGGTATTCTAGGTGTAGCTGTGGCATTTTGGAAGCCATCATTGACATATTAAGAACATGACTGGCCAACTTGTAGTCATCCCCAACAATGGTGGCCGACCCTCACATATAAGTGGCAATGGCTGATAGTTGATAGTTGAAAGATAATTCAAGCTGAGTTGGGGCAACCTTTTGCCGTGGTTATGTCCTTTGTGATGGAGGGTATGTGATGCTCTTGCTGTTATTTCATTAATAAAGGAGAGGCATTTAATACTGATAACATTTATCAGTGTGTTTCTTGTGGTAACCTCACCTGTATTGCTTTGGTGGTCACTACTGATAATCTTGCCTAGGTTATGTCATCTCTGGTCACTATTTTACAGTGATAAAATATGCAAGTAGCTTGTGACAACTTTCCTTGAGCAGAAGTAGCTCTCACTACAAAAAGGTTGGAGACCCCTGCAATAGACTATTAAAACAACAGACACCTTGCCTAACAAGAATCCCAGCTGTAATTGGAGTGCTGTTTAGGCAAAGGGTCGGAAGACTGAGAATACTGCTCACCTTACACTCATCATGGGCTCAGGAAATGCACCAGATGTGTTCACAGCCATGAAGGCTTTTTGCGCACAGAGGCATAACACCTGATGCAAGGTTGACCTTGCCACTTTCTACAAGATCTGAAGAAGACACAGACATTGATTCACTACTTTCAAGTCACATACAAGTATTGTAACATCAATTTGTGGACATGGGTGTGTACAAAGTCACTGCCATGCAGTCAACATCCATATGTATCTAGGTGAATAGATGAGACAGGTGCCTTTCTGCACATCACAAACATATGCAGCATGCTTCGCCTAAACTGTTGCTCTTTGAGACACTTGCACTATGTTGACAAATGAAAGTATGACCTATGTGTAAGTGTGCTTAAAAAAATTAAAAGGTTTGTGACTTAATATCACACTCTTATCCAAAACTGAAGTTGGCAATGACACCCATGAAACGTAGACCCAACATTCTTCAATACATACTGTCAAAGTGCTCATACTCCATGGAACATATGCAATCCATGCCATACTAACATCATTGTACATGTAAACAACCAATTGTACATGTTATACAGTTAACTCAGAAACAAGTTGGTGGACACAGAAATTAGTAAACAAAAATGAAAACATGCTTTATTCAGCCTCAAAATCAAACTTCAATGATTAGCAAAAGGCCATTGGCCAGTCCATCAATGTTCACTGTTCTGATGAGCCAAAAAACAACATGCCCATCTAGTCTTGCCTGCACAGGTCCTGCTAGGGGACACCTCCCTTGGGAGGGGCATCTGGGTGGCAAGCCAGGCACCAAAGGGGACAAACTAATGGGGACTGAGTTGTGGTTTGGGAAGGATGGGATCAGGAGGGGTGTCAAGGTCCACTGCAGTGGTAGATTCTGATGGTATGGGGTAGAACTCCACTGCAGTGGTTGTCTCTAATTGTGATGGGGGCAGCTGTAGTGATATGGGCAGATGGAGCTGGGGATGGTGTGACCTGAACTAATTTGGTAATTTTGAATTTGAGGGGTGTTTTGGGAATGGGAGAGGTCTTTTTAATGGGTTTTTGTGAGACAGAGATACTGGGCAGGTCTGGGGAGCTATGGGTTGCAGGGGTGGATGTTTTATTCTGGGACCGGGGGGATTTTTGGTTGGGAGTTGTAGTTTTCTGTTGTTTCTTCTGGAGGGGGGGGGGATGCTGATGCCGGGTCAGGTGGAATGTACTTCTTCTTGGGGGGTGTATGTTTGTGGAGGGAAGAATTTGATGGGAAGAAGGGTGTGAGCCTGGGCTGAGGGGGGAACAGGAGAGGAAAGGGTAGGGGTTGTGGAGGCAGAGGGTTGTGAGGTATGCAGAGTGTGTCTGGATACATGTGTGTTGTGTGCGGTCACGTCCCTGGTGGAGAGTGTGCTGTCTGTCCCCTGAGTGGGCGTGTGTGTGGTTTGCAACTTCTGTCTGTGTGTTTGTGTGCTGCATGTGGATGTTGAGGTGTGTGCATGTGTGTGTTTGCATGTGCTTGGGTCAGGAAGGATAGTTGGAACAGTGGATGAGGAAGAAGTAGAAGGGGGGAGGTACTGCTGGAGAAGGGACAGTGCTGCCATCAGTTTAGAGGCCATAGCTTGATTTGATCTCTGTAGGGCAGACATGTTAGAGTGAATGCCCTCCATGAACGATGAGATTTCTGTCAAGATTGTTGTATATGCATGGAGGACACTCAGCATGGATGTCTGTCCCACAGAGATCTGCCTCAGCAGGTCATTGGCCTCCACACTGAGGGCAGCAGGGGAGACAGGTGCAGGGGGTGAGGTGCCTGGCCAAAGGAGATCTCTCCCCTGCCACGGGAGTGGCCACGGACACTGGTGCTGGGAGCAGCTGGGAGGGTAGAGATGGTAGTGTTGGTGGTGGTGGACTCTGAGGTTGCTGATGCAGTCACTGTGCCCCCCACCATCACATTGGAATTGTCACTGGAGCTGTAATATGCTTCGGACCCTGCTGATGAAGTTGCAGAGCTGCTCCCAGTAAGGCTCCCCTCATACTCTCCGTCACTGGGTCCCCCCTCCGACGACTCTTCACTGGACCCAGACTGACGTACTGCTCCCAACACATCCGTGGCACTGTCTCCTCCGGTGGCCGCTGATGATGCTGTGACCAAGAATAAAGAAGAATTTCATGAGTCATCTAAATGTACTTGACACATAGGTAACATCACAAATGTTCACAGATCCAAGAGATCTGACGTAACATTGAGTTGTGCTATTACTATTAGCTCTTGCTACATTAACATACATGGCACTTGTTAGTCTGCCAGTTAACCATAGCTCAATCGCACATGATGTGATCAGCAACATCGGGTGTATCAACATAAAAGTACATAACCACAATGTTGACTAATGGAGTATGTAGCAGGGGATGTTTCATCTTGTGCTCATGACGGTCTTGTGTCCTGACATTTCTGTCTCCTCTCCCGCAAGTGAGTATAGCCATCACAATGGCAATATGAATCTCAGATTCGAATTGAGACATGGTATTCATTCTGCTATCCTTAGTCAAACGTGGAACCATTGGCTCATATGACACAGCTCAAATGTCTACCTTGTCAAACATTCACAATTCATAGTCATTGCACGAGTCATGTCACACAGTGATTGATAAATTTTGTCCTGTAGCTTTGCTTCTCTACTGTCAGTTCACACATATCACTGTTATTGGGGATACACCAGGGCAGTACGTATAGCTGGGCTGACAGGCATGTTGCACACTGTCCTGTGTCATCTATGCATGGTGTCATGTAGCAGAATCCAAATGATTTGCACATTGAAAACAGGTCAAGTTTCACAGATGTGAAAAATGGTCTACAAACTTCCAAGTCTGATCACTGCAGCTTCACAATGCCTCAGGTGGAATACCATTCCACTGGCACAGCTGGGTGCAATGACTGTAGAGACTCTTGTTACTGAACCAATATTCATCATGTGTACAGTCAACACTGTGGAACAATTTTGGATAGACTGCAACATTTGTATGGACCAAGTCTGAATGTCCCTCACTTAGATTACACATTATGCTCACTTTGAACAGCTGATATTGCTCCTGTTTAACATGTCATTTGGGTAACCAACTCAAATTTTATGCATATTTGTCATCCCTGAATCAGACAGTGATGCATCAAACACATTGTTTACTAAGCCATCAAGTTGGAATAGTCAAGACCATTAACACACATGTCAACTGTTGTGACTGTGTACCTCACATCATACCTCACAAGTGCAGCCATGTTGCGATCAGTGACAACCTGTGTTTGACACTGAATGGCTTGTGTTTTCACCCTTACAAAGTCCCACACAAGGACTCACTCTTTCGAATGGTGTTTTTGGAATTTTCAGCAATATCATGGGTAAGGTCGGTGTTTGACATGTGACCAGAGTTAGCCTAACTGTGACTGTCCCATGGGATACATCTGATTACACGGCTGGTACCAAACATTGGCACACGGACCAAGCTAAACTAACCTAGGCCTGAACATAGACAACACATTCTGTCAAAATGTTTAGCATGGGAATTCCATTAAAAAGTGCTCCAATCACAACATACTTCAATGATTTGTTCAAACCACTCTGAGAACAGGCTCACCCATCAGTGAATGTGAAGACACATGTCAAACTATGGGATCATGCTGCAGCTCATCCACATGTGTTCAGAATTTTGGATGAACACATGTGCATGGCACTACTGTTACTACCCTGAACATAACTCACTCACATGTCCCGATGAATGGGGCATTACCTGTCATCTATTGATCCTTCTGCATTTGCATCTTGTGAGCCTAACTGCACTTTTGGCAGATTTACAACCTGTAAAAGTGCCATCAGGCTAAGATCTTACAACATGCATGATTAAATATAGAAGTGCAACAAGGCACATACTCACCCCCTCCTTGCTGCTGTTTGGCCTTCAACTGCCCATCCAGGTCAGGGAAGACCACTGCTAGGATGCGGAGCATGTGGGGGGGGGTCAAGGTTCGCTGCCCGCCTCTCTCGCCAGATTGTGAAAGGCCCAGCTGGACCTCAGCTATCTTCTTGTCCCAGCCACAAAGGTTCTGCCACCTCTTGCGGCAATGACGGACATGACGATATGCGACCACCACATTACGCACCTTCTTGGTGGTCAGCGACATCCTCGCCTTCTCATGGGAGTGGACCTGTAAGGATGACATGGTGATAGTCCCTTAGGTCACATGCGACAAGTTTCTGAGTCGTACACTTCTACACATAGGTCATGGTCAGATTGGCAAAAATACCTAAGGGGAATGCATATGGCATCATGTGCATTAGTCCTGTGTTCAATGACAACTCTGTCCCATGAGAACAGTGATGATATGTTTGCCTAGTACACACACTTCTACAGCAGTGTACCTGCCCAAAACAGTTCCCTACACACATTTAAACTTGCAAAAACCCTAAATGAATATTTGCAAAAGAGATCCCTAATGCCAGTGATGCACGGTTATTGCATATGTCCAAGGGCAATTCACTGTTATCCTCACTCACCTGCTCCTCTGGTTTGCCACACATCTGGCTATGCAATGGCAAGAGTGTGTCCAGCTGGGCCTGGTTCTCCTCCTCTGAGAAAGCTGGGGCCCTGGGCTCTGTCCATGCCATAGTGGCTACCAGAGGATGTGGTCACAGCAGCAGAGAGATGGGGAGGTGCAGGAATGAGGCAGGTAGTGAAGGCAAGTGTGGTCTCTAGGGACCAGACAGACTTATATCTCAACAGCAGAGGTGGTCTCAAATCCATGCATCAAAAGTGATAGGTTTGCGTCAGTCGCATTGTCCGAATCGGTCCAATGCATAACATTGCTTGCAAACAACACGCCTTTCGTGATGCTCAAATATTCTTCATCTGCCCGCGATTGACTTTGATACATTGGTGATGGGAGGTAACCGAGTCAGTTTCCACGCGCTGAAGACATGAGCCCAAACGCACGTCGCTCACCATAACAACCAACAGCCAATGGCTGTGACTGAATCATTTCGGATGTGGCTACCGCGTCCTTGGAATTATCGGTTTTTAGAGCGCGCACTGCTGAGATTGTTGTATTTTTGTCCATTACAAGTGTGGATGCACTTTTCAACTTATAAAAATAATCTTCAAATGGATAAGATGCACTCCCATGAGGAGCTAAACTTGAGGGGCACATGACACACTGCTATATTGTACGTAAAAGAGAAGGATTAAAATTATTGGAAAAAAGTTGAAGAAATTACACAAACTTAATTCATTGGATTCAGGCTATGATGTGGCTGTGCAGCTTGGTGGAGGCAAGGTTGGCTCCCTCGTGGTTTAGTTATGTTGCAGCGCAATGGGACGAAGCGCGGAGCAAGTTTTGCACGCCGTAAATGTTTGATCAGAATAAATTGGTTTAATATGGTTCTAAAATGAATGGTGAAAAGGTGTGCATCTCATCCCTATTGAACTCATTGCATGAATTTTTTTCGTCTCCAAATGAGATTGCACCCATGATTAAATTGTTGAACAAGACTGCAAGTAACAAGATCAGCAAAGAATATTGATTCAAGTCGATGTGAGAGATGACGGATGGCGCAGAGATTGGAAAATCATAGATCTAACGAAGTTTACAAGCATTTGAGAAAAATATCGTAGTGGAGCATTTCCTCAAAGATTTACGATACTAACATTAATAATGGAAATAAGGCGGGTTGGAAAGGAGTGGGTTCACATTAATTTTTATTAATGCTAATGCAGTGAATAGTTATTTGGGTACGAGAGAGACTCCGGGATAAAAGAACAAGGGATATTGCACTCTGGGACTTGGAGGAGTACGAGTTTAAATGTGCAGCTCACTTGGTTTGCTGTTTAGAGTCTCGTGACACACAGACGTAATTAATCACCTGCGTGGCATTATATAGGGCGGAAACAAAGATAAATGGTTTCTTTTACAACAGACACAGTTGGAACTGAAACGACATATGCGTGCTTCGGCACGTTAATACAACAGAGAGATAAAGATATGGCCGTTTTAAATTGGTCTCATCTATTTGGGAATGGTTTCCTCATGTTTTAGGATATAACAGCATGTCATGGTAAGCGCAGGGAATTTTACATGTGTTCATGTTTATTTAAAAGAGTGGTACTATTTTCCATATTAAAATTAAGGGGTGTATTTATTTATTTCGTAACATTGGAGTCATTTTGGGATTATAAATAGATGTGAATACTGCAGGTGTATAAAAGTCTGAATACAGCTAACAAGTGATATTTTTCAGTGCATATGTCTCGCCTTATTCACATGCTTATTGTTCATGTTATTGTTGAGTATCGTTTTTAAAAAGATGTGGATGAAATGCTTAATGGATATAATTTGGCTTAAAGAAAGTATTTGTTTGCACTTCTAGATTCCCCTGATGAAGGGAAGTTAATTCCGAAATGCATTGGGACTGTGAAAATAAATCATGACATGAAATCCATCCTGTGCTCCCGAGCTTGTTTGAACATTGATGTAAAACAAGGATTGAATAAAATGAATTGAACGTAAAAGAGAAGGATTAAAATGATTGAAAAAAAGAAAAAAGTTGAAGAAATTACACAAACTTAATTCATTGGATTCAGGCTATGATGTGGCTGTGCAGCTTGGTGGAGGCAAGGTTGGCTCCCTCGTGATTTACACTGTTATATTGGCACATACTTGTCAGGGACTGTCTGGGACTATGTCAGGAACACAGTCAGGGACTTGAGCAAGGACTGGGTAGAAAATGTACCGTGCACAGAAAGAGTAGTACAGCACTGCCCAGGATCACACAAGGAGTCAGAGGAGAAAAAGGGATACAAAGGGGAAGCATGTACAAGATGGCAAAGACTCAGAAAGGAAGGGCACTCAGAAGGCAATTCAGCATTCAGAATAACTACACCCAGGACGGACGTGCAAGACTTATATATAATACAACATTAACAATAAAGGGAATGTGGGGTAAAGCACTCAGGAGCTCCACACGGTAAGACTGAAGCTCAGTAAGTTCCTCACCCACAATTGCTGTTACAGATACTGACTGAAAATACCCACATATAGGATATGTATGCAAAGGCAGGGTCTGTTGAGCTTATACCTATGGTGATGTTATAACTGTAACTCAAAGACAATACTCACAGTGAACAAGAAACACCACCTAGGTAGTCACCTGTGCCCACGGAGCCTGGCGATCAAACAGGAACACGCAAGGCAGTAACAGCAAGGGGGTAGAACTAAACACAAGTACAATAGACAAGGAGCTAGTAAGGAGGAGTGCTTAACAGGAAAGGAAAGAAATCACAGGGCACTCTTGGCAGAAAACAAGTAACAAACATACAAGGTAATAGAAGCAAAACAGCAGAATAGATAGACAGCAAACTAGGAACTGGAACCAAGGAAATGGGAAGAAAGGCAGGGACTGGGAAAGGATATACAGAAGGGGAGGCTGCAAAAGGTATACAAGAATAGTGCTGGTTCAGAAATCAGGAAAACAAAGTAGCACTGAAGGCAGTGCTGGAGCAGGAACTAAAATTGAGCAAAAGCTCAGGAGTCAAAGTAGCACTGCAGGCAGTGCTAGTTCAGGAGAAGGGAAACTGCTGCAGGTCAGGAACAAGGAATGCTAAGGCTCAGGAGTCAAGGTAGCACTGCAGGCAGTGCTAGTTCAAGGAAACAGGAAATAGCTACAGCTCAGGAAACAAGGAGTCAAAAGAGCACTGCAAGCAGTACAAATCAGGAACAAGAAATAGCTGAAGCCCAGGAACAAAGAATAACTAAAGCTCAGGAACTCAGGAAACAAGGTAGCACTGCAGGCAGTGCTAATTCAGGCACAAGGAATAGCTATAGCTCAGGAATCAAGGAACAAGGATTAACTATAGCTCAGGAATCAAGGAATTTCAAAAGCTCAGGAAACAAGGATCGGTCTCACCGGAGCACAGCTACAATGACCAACACTGGACTGAAGGGAGCTGGGGCTTAAAAGAGCTCACAGTAATCACATGCATCAGGTGTGAGCAGGCTTGCAGCAGCCAGCCACAGGTGAGCTGAATTTCTCCACCCATCCTTGGCCTGCAGGGGTGGAGATGAAGCAGTGAGCAGGGGATTATAGGTAATGGAGTTTCCAGCATGAGCAGACTGGCTTCCACAAAACCCGGCATGGATTGGGAATGGATGTCAATTCCTAAATGGTGTCCTAATGCCTGGAAGTCAGGATATGCATGCAGGGGAGTGTCTGGAAGCATATCTGAACACTGGAAAGCCCCACAATTCGGCCCCCTGGTGGTGGGCATGATAGCAAAGGGAGTGAATCGTGACAATACTAGCATGTTAGGACAGAAATCCAGTTATCAGCATAGTATTGGTCACAGTGCACATTATTTTTGTGTGGATGTACATGTGAATTTTTGCCTTGTCACTGCATTTCTGGACTGTATGACCCATTGTGCAATTGATGTAGATGTCTGTTGTGTAAGTAATGGCTAAAGCTTTTACCAGTGGATGAGTAGACAATGAATTTATTCTGCATCTTCAGCATGTTTGTGAAATGTGAAATACTACTCTATCTGTGTGGCCAAAACTGCAGTGTATGGTGTTGTTACATATCTTAGCATCATCAACATTGAACATATTCTGTGTATGGGATTGTATGTGTAATGTAGACATGACTACATGACCAACCTGTGACATTGGTGGGCATGATTGAGTATTTGAGATGGTTTGTATATCAGGTGCCACACATCTCTTGCATTACATGTTCCTATTCTGTCTACCTATTGAACATGTAATTGTTCATGATCACATAAAAGTATGTTCATTTTTCTGTGGAACATTTGAGTATGTGATGCTTGCTCACATTGATGATGTCAGACTAAAGTGATGTGTACACTACACCACTTTAATTTCTGTGTCACCATACCTTGGTAACATATCTGGGTAGGGTACTGATGCTGTGAGATGTATCTAAGGTCATCTTTTTTTAATTGGAATCTGTATTTCAAATGATCTGTAGCTTCAGTTGTGTTCAAATGTCATGTTCTGTTTGTCTGAATGCTGAATGCATGTTGCTTTGAACATTGTGACCTGACATCAACTGTGTTTACACTGTACACATAAGTATCACTGACGACCTGCAGTCCACAGGCCCTTTCCAGACCTAGAGACCATGGAAGAACATGACACCATTAGGAAGTACCGATTCACCAGGCCAATCATTGAACATTTGGCTGCGCAGTTGTCACCTCGTCTGCAGCCTGGTCACCCATATCCAACTGCACTGACGCCCAAAGTTAAGGTTATCGTAGCTTTACATTTTTTGCCACCGGATAATTTCAATACACAGTGGCAACATCTAGTGGAATGTCACAGACCATGTTCAGCCGTGTTCTTCATGATGTTTTGGGGGCATTTCTGTGTTACCTGGAACACTATATTAAATTCCCCACACCCGGTGACTTGGCAGACATCAAGGGTGACTTCTGTGCATTGGGAGAGATACGCCATATAATTGTTCCGATTGATGGCACCCACGTTGCATTGGTACCACCACAGGCAAATATGATGGTGTATTGCAACCGCAAACATTACCACTCCATCAATGTCCAGGTGGTATGTTTGCCAGACATGTCCATCTCCCACGTCTGTGCATGTTTTCCTGGATCTGCACATGAAGCATATATCATGAGGAACAGCACCATCCCCCGTTTGATGTCTCAGCTACAACCTGACCGTGCTTGGCTTGTTGGTAAGTGATGTGGCATGTGTGTGTTGTGTTGTGTGCAGATTGTATGTCAGATAATGCTCTGTTAACCAACAACTGATTCTATTTTCTTTTTTCAGACTCTGGGTACCCCAACCAACCTTGGCTACTGACACCCCTCTGTAACCCAGTCACCCTTGCAGAAGTGCGGTATAATGAGGCCCGTGGTAGGAGCCGGTGAGTCATTGAGCGGACTTTTGGCCTCCTAAGAAAAGCAGCCCCCAGCAAGGGATATGGGCTGGGACATGATGACAGTGCGGATGATGATGATGGCGAGGATTTGAGACAACAGCTCATCCAGAACTTTTTCACATGGGTGTAGGTATGCAATGAAAGTAGTAGGGGACTAACCCCAAGTGTTTGTTGTTGTGTTGCTGGTGGACAATATGTATGTATGCTTGTGAGTGTATGAAAATTGCCATGATGTTAGTTGTATGGTAAGTTTTTGTGAGATGGAAAAATTGACATGTGCAGTGTTATTGTGAATCATTGCTAGTTTCCACACTGAAAATCTTGTGCTTCAGATGACATTGTTTGCTAAAGTGAACAGGCTTAGTTCTGTGTGCCTAACTCTGTTCTATGTTTCTCCTTACCAGGGTACTTTGTTGTGTCAACCTGCAAGTTGTGACCTCACCAGACCCCTGTTTCTGTGACTTAGTCCAACATTGGACTGTTTTGTAAATCCATGGCATGCACTTCCTTTTGTACTGATGGACATTTTTCTTTACTTTAAGAGCCTTTTGTTTCTGTGTGATGTCCTTTGAAATTGGGTTAAGGCACAAGTTTGTATCAGGAGAATAAACCTGTGCTACACAATGAGTTCTGCCTTGTCTGTTTTCACACATCCAAAGTTTATTTTTAAACTGAACATGCTCCATTATGCACTGGTTTGCTAACAGTGTTTGCTTGTTGTGCTTGATAATTGTGTTAGTATTTTAAGCAATCGACTTGCATTGCATCTGTAACATGTCCTACAGGTTGTGTCATGACCTGGTTGTGTCTATCTATCATGCTGTGACAAGGTACATATACTCACAAACCAGTAATTTTCTTCTTTAAAGTGATGATTTACCAATGTTGTAGACACTTTCTTCTTTGAGTTTTCAACAACATTTCAGTTATTACATTTGGCATTCAAAGTCACAACATGACCACTTTGAGGATGCAGAGTGATTTATTTTAGTGCATAATGTGATGAAATCAGTCAACATCATGGTGGTGTACTCAACCAGAAAAGTTAAAAATAAGTGCAGATAGGAGTTTATAGATGAGCGATTCCAAAGTAGATCCACAGTTATTTGAGTCCATAATTCAACTTAGAGCCAGCCAATGTGGGAGAGATCAGTGACAGTCAACAAAGTGAATGCTTGGCACAGAATGGAGGATATCAGGAGAAGGTAGTCACTTCCTGGGGGTGATGCGCAGCCATATGTCTCTCACCGTTTCTTCTTTGGACGACCAACTCCACGTTTTTCCGGGGGACCCTCAGGTGCAGGCAGCGGCGGTGCACGGTACTCTATGCCAGAGTCCACATCCCTCCGTGTGGCTGGTGCAGATGTGGTTGCACTGGATGTGGTAGGCACACAGGGAGGTGTGGACATATTGGTGGCAATATGGCGGAGGTAGGTGACAATGTCCCTGTACACCGCAGTCTGGTCATCAATTTTGTCCATGAATCTGTCCAGTTTGTCATTTTGGGCTGCCTGCTGCTGTTGGGTGGTCCTGAGGATCCCAACGACCTGGCTAAACTCTCCTTGTGAATCCTCATATGCATGGAGGATTCTGGAGAGGTTTTGGGTTTCCTCATCAGCAGCATCAGCTGCATGATGGTGCCGGTCCCCACGGCCCCTCTCACTACCCCTACCCACTCGAACAGGACCAGTTGGTGCTGGCACAGTCGAAGTGGAACCTCCTTCATCATTGGCATTGGTGTTGTTGGGCAACTCGAGAGTGACCCGTGTTGCAGTGCTGATGGTGGTCTCCTGGGATGCTGGGTCCACGTGGGTAGGGGTCAGTTGGGTGTTGGCAGCTGAGGCGGGAGTGGTCGCAGAGGATCTGGATATTGCCACAGTAGGTGCTGTGGGGTGACCCAAACCAGAAGGGCCAGGTCTGTCCTCGTCGTCCGAAGAATGCTGAGAATCATCAATGCCGGAGGACTTCTGGTCGACCAGAGTCTGGCCCTGGCTGTCCTGGATGGTTCCAGTGGTGTCCCCAGCTAGCCCTTTGGGTACAAACATGACACAATGACTGCTGTGAATGTCCACTGCCCCTCAAATCATACACATTACATAGGCTACTGAACCTAATGATTAGTTAATGTAGGTAGATTAGACTCCTTCATCCGTGATGCAGTCCTATTTTTTGGGATGAATATATATTTGGGACGAGAGGGGGTTTGATGGACATGTACAGGTATGTGCATGAATGGGCCTGTTGTGTTTAGTTTACATTACATCTTCAAAGACATTGACTGATTCCAGACACCCTGTGAATGACACAGGTGTGTTTAGGTTGTCCACATCTTTACTTTCACAGTGAGATACATATGCATAATCTCCCTATATGAGTACTTTTTTGTGCCTGTCTACTGGTCTTAGTGCATGTCTTTAGCAGTCACATTGGTGTGGCTGCCTAAACACTCACATTCTGTTGACTTATCCAGAAAGTTGTGTGAATTGAGTGATTGAGGTGCTTCTTGTTATCATCTCATTGTAAACATGTGAATGGCTGTGAGTAGCAAAATTGTGTGACTGGTTACCTTTGTGGCTACACAGATCATGTCCTTTGTACATTGACTCCATGGTCAACTGATTTCACAAACTCATCTTTCTACAATTTTGTGACAATGAACAATGAAAATGTGATGTTTAAATGCTTGTTCTCTATTTGTGAAACTTACACCCCTTTTCCACCCAGCCCCACCAGGCCACCAGGAAGAGTGTTGTCCAGACAATGTTTGTAAGTGTACTTGAAAGATATTTGTCACTGTTGGCTGGTGTTTGTGGCACATAGGCAAATGTGGCAGTTGTGATAGTTTCAGACAGCAATCCCCAGTGTTTGCCATCTTGCTAGTACACATGAACTCACTGTGATATAGACATAGCCCACGATGACGTGGTTGTGCTGTGTGTAGGAGTATTTTCTGTTCTTCCAAGTCCCAGCAGGCCCAGTCCTACATACACATTCCTGCCCAGTGCTAACAGGCCAACAGGACATAAGCTCACCTCACAGTGTGTCAGAATGTCCCTGCTGGCTGTCTGCCACTGGGAACTGGTGTCTGACTTGGGGATAACTCCCCTCATGGCCTTGTGCACCACACAGCAGGCCCCAGTCTCTGCCATTTTATAGTTGGATGTCCACTCACTGTCAGGTAATCACTGCTCTTAGTGGTCGTGTATGGCTGTTTGTGCGGAAGAGTGTTTCCAATGGCCAGACATCCCATCAGGCCCTGTACTATGCATACTCTTTCCTACATGCAAATACAGCACCCCTAGAACTATGCTTTCATGCGAGTGAGTGGATATGTACTGACAAGGACAGCTGACACTGGTGCCTGGGGTTTTGAACACAAGTCACTGTTGGTCGTTGTGGAAAGGTCAGACACCAGTGCCCAGTGTCATGCATCCTGCTAGTAAATTCAAAATCACTGTGTGTATGCTTGGTTCCTGTTGGCCTGTTTGTGATGGTAGGGAAGGTGTATGTTGTCCAGTGCCTGATGTGAGTTGTAGGCTTTTGAAATACTCCTCCTCCCACCAGCCCAGGTAAGTCCTCTGAGACTATGGCTAACTGGCAGTGAGGGTAAGTGTGCTGGCAAGGATGCTGACACTGGTGCATGTTGTTAAGCCTGAATCCAAATCCCAACAAGGCCTTGTGCCCAAAACACCATGCACCAGTATCATGCATCTTGCTGTTGCTTCCATTCACTGTCAGGTAGGCATAGCCCAGATGAAGTGGTTGCTCATGGTGGGTGTAGTAATGTTTACCATTGCCCTGACTCACACTAGGCTCTGTCCTTCACACACTCTTTCCACCCAGATAAAACTGACCACATGGCAGAATGGTTTCCTGACAGTGATTGGAAATGTATTATCAAGATGTGTGACACTTGTGCCTGGTGTCAGATTTTTCTACAAATCCCAACAGAGACTTGTGGTCCAAACACCAGTCCACATTGTCAAACATCTTGTCAGTACTTTGCCACTCACTGTCAGGTAAGCAGAGTTTCTGGTAGGGTATTTGGGCTGGGTGGGAAGGATGTGTGTATGACAAGACCTAATGTGAGTTTTAGCCATTGCAAATATACCTCCTCCCACCCAGACCTGCTAACTCCTCTGTGCCTATATTTATCTCACAATGCAGGTAAGTGTACTGGCAAGGTGGCTGGCACAGGTGCATGGTGTTGAACTTGAAGGCAACTCCAATCAGGGACCTGTGCTCCAAACACCATGCAACAGTGTCAGACATACTGCTAGTCCACTTCCCGTCACTGTGAGTGTGCCTTAGGACCAGAGGAGTTACCTAGTCTGGGCGGGATGGGCAGAGGAGGCTTTGCAATGTCTACAAGTTGGTGATGGTAGATGTAGTCAGGGCAAACACTCCTCCTCCCAACCAGCACAACCAGCTCATCTGTGGCAATGGCTACCTGACAGTGAATGGAAGTGTACTAACAAGATGGCTGACACAGTTGTATGATGTTTTGTGCACAGGGCCTTGATGGGAGTTGGTTTCAAGATCAACATCATGCAGCAGTGTCAGCCACCTTGCAAGTATACTTCTCCTCACTGTGAGGTAAGCATAGGCATAGGCACAGAGCAGTTGGCATAGCTTGGTGTGAGGATGAGTATTTGCAATGGCTATAAGTCACATCAGGCATTGTCCCACACCCACCTTCCCAGCCATCCCAAACAGCCTACCTGTAACTCAGCTTTCCTGTGAGTGAGTGGAAAAGTATTGTCAAGATGTCTGACGCTGGTGCATGTTGTTTGACTTGACTACAACTCCCCTCAGGCCTTGTGCTCCTGACACCATGCAGCAGTGTCATCCATCTTGCTAGTACATTTCCATTGACTGTGAGGGTCGCATAGTTCCAGTGGGTCAGTATGGTCGATGGTGAGAATGAGTGTTTGCTCTGACTTCAGCTGCCCTCATGCCCTGTCCTACACACACCTTCCCAACCAGCACAGGCAGCAGACCTGGGACTATGCTATCCCTGATGGTGAATGGAAATGTATATCAAAATGGCTGATACTGGGGACTGGTGTTAGGAGCGCAAGGCCATGATGGGAGTTGTGGTCAGGCTGACACCATGCAGCAGTATCAGCCATCTTTCTCGTACATTTTCACTGACTGTGAGGGTTGCATAGTTCCAGTGGGTCTGTTTGGGCTGTGGGTGTGGAGGAGTGTTTGCTGCGACTATAAGTCCCATGGTGCCTGTGGCCACACCCACCTTCCCAGCCATTCCAAACAGCCTACCTGTGACTCAGCTTTCCTGTGAGTGAGTGGAAAAGTACCGGCCAAGATGTCTGACACTGGTGCAAGTTGTCCGGAACACAAGGCCTTGGTGTGAGTTTGTGAGAAGTATGTAAATGGTTATAGTTTAGTGCATTTTCAATTTAATTGCAGGTATTTTTGTTATCAATCTGACATACACATCACATGCTCTTAGAATCTAGTTAATTTTATGTTTATACTGTCCTTTGGTTAACTGCATCCTTCACAGTGATGTCTCTAGGGGTGTAATTAATAACTTTATTTGAATGTGGATTGTGTACTCAGCAGACTTTTTTGCTCCTGGTATTCCATAGACACCCTCCTGCGGAAGGATGTCACACAACTTCTCCACCCAGGAGGTGAAGTGGACAGCTTGTGCAGGAGGGCCACTGGCAGTCTGCTGGCTTTGGGCTTGTGCCGTGCCCATCAGCCTCTTGAACCTCCTTCGCACATCATAGTACCTGTTCCTGATATCATCCATTGTGCGCAGGCAAGGTGCTTGAGCATTAACCTTGTTAACTATCCTCTCCCACATCTTATTTCTCTGGGAATGGGGGGTCTGTTGAACTTGGTTCCCAAATAACTGTGGCTCTACTCTGACAATGTCTTCTACAAAGCACTTCCAACTCCTTATCTGTAAAACGTGGCTGCTTCCTTTTGGCCATGTTGAGGGTGAATGTGAAGGTGAGGGTGGAGGTGGAAGTGAGTGTGAATACGAAAAAGAGTGTTTGTGTGGTTTTGTATGAAATAAAATCTGTGGAAGGTGTGTGATGTGTGAGTGTGTGAGGCAGAGAGCAGGGAATGTGTGGTGGTGGCTCCTTGGACCTATCAGCAGTTGTGGCAAAGGATCATGGTCATGGTGTTTGCCCTTTACATAGGTGGATTTGTAAATCCAGTATTTGTAAAGCGCGAACAGCTACCCGAAGGCATCCCGGCGCTGGGGGCCGTCGGGAAGATTAAGCAAGCTATTGCCCAGAGTCACATGGTGCTGGGCTGACCTGCCGCCGGTGCCGGGGATCGAACCGTGAGCCCCTGATTCCAGCGTCAGTCTCCCTGGCCGCGGTGCCACACCTCTTCCCTGGGTGTGGCTTTTTTTTTGGGACTTGCTAATGGTTGTTTGACTGTTTTTGACTCCCCCCCTTGACATTTGATACACAGACAGACACGATTCTGAAACCGAGTCTCATGCAACGTCATTGCTCGCATGTTAATACGAGTCGGATTTGTGACCGGCATGCTATTCTTGAGCGTTTCCTAATGAGTCGGTCGCATCGGTGCTGTTGCGGATGCTTCGTTCAGAAGGATAGCGTTCCGTATGACTCGGTTGGAGTTTAACATGGGATGCATTGTACTCCGTCGCTCGGAGGGCTCGCGGTCGAGTCGTTCTGAAAGCATTCCGGATCCGATTCATTCTGAATGCTTTCCGTACGAGATCGGAATCGGGCACATAGTCTGCCAGACAGCGACAATATGGTAATGCTTTGCTGAGCCAGTCCTGAAGCAAATAACATTCCATCGAGAACTCCTAATCTGGTCACTGGTGCGAGTTCGGCAAATGTTGGATAATGGTGTTCAGGCAAAATATCGAGTCAGTAATATCGACTAACAGAATTATCCAGTTGGAAATATCGTGACACAGAAATATCATGAGCAAGAATATCGTGGACAAGAATATTGATTTTAAGGTAAGTAATATCGATTTTTAAAATGTAAAAATCATTAATATCGTTTCCAAAAATATAGTTGTTTAAAATATCATTTTTTTAATTAGTGTGATGTATTTTAGTATATATTTTAAATGTATGTGATGTTTATGTTTTTTCATATATGTGTTAAATTTTTAGTGGTTATTACATTTAATTGAATTACATTTTGCGTCTTTTAGTTCCATAGAGGGTTGTGGGTTTATAGGGGAATAGGTTGGGAAGTAATTTAATCATAATAAATTAATGATTATTTTTTATTTAATTGTATTTAGTTAATTGATATTTGAAAGTGTTAATTGTGCTTTTAATTGTTTTTGGTCAATTTTATGTGTGGTTTGTGGGGTTCATAGGGGTGAATGGTGGGAAATAATTTATTTTTAATTAATTAATAATTAGTTGTTAATTAATCTTAATTAATTAATTGGTAATTAATTATTGTAATTGTGTAATTTGTTTTAGGTGCGGGTTGTGGGGTTTATAGGGGTAAAGGGTGGGAAGTCATTTATTTTTAATTAATTAGTTGTTCATTAATATTATTTTATTAATTGATAATTATGGTAATTGTGTAATTCTTTTAGGTGTGGGCTGTGGGGTTTATAGAGGTAAAGGGTAGGAAGTGATTTATTTTGAATTATTACTAAGGGGCCGATTCCGATCTCGGTCGGAAGCGCACCTAACACCATTCGGTCGGGAAAAAAGCCATGCGAATGCCTGTTTCCCGACCGATCCGCACATTATTCCGAACGAGCAAGAACGATGCGCACAACAGCATAGATTCCGACCCAGTCGTACTCACCCAATCCAGGTCCTGTTCCCCGACCGAGCCAGATCCGTAAACGCAGAATCGAGTCGCACGGAAGCCAAAATGCAGCCCCGTCCGGCCGGACAAGTACGATGCGCTTCCCGTACGCGCCGAACCCGTCGTTACGCACGGCGCGTCAAAGCATCCGGGAGAGGCGCACATAAGCTCCGATTCGCGCCACAACACGATCCACGGCTACGAGACGAACACGCCAGCGACGAGGACGAGGCGAAGCAAAGAGAAAGACGAACGAGACGAACCAACCATGAATGCCATCGTGCCGATCCTACCAATATTCTACATCTACTACCGGAACAGGCACGGACGCGTACGGTGCAGAAGGTAAGTCAGACACCAACCACAAAAATAAACTACACGTACCCGACATATCACACACACACAGAGGGATGCAGAAATTACTTACACCAGCAACAGCAGCACCATAGGGGCGGGATGGCCATCACCAATGCCACATATACACATAGGGGCCCGGATGCCCACCACCACTACCACCCCTACCCAGGGGGTGCCAGATGCCTACCACTACTACCACCCCTACCCAGGGGTGCCAGATGCCTACCACTACTACCACCTCCACCCATGGGGGCTGGATGCCTGTCACTACTACCACCTCTACCCATGGGGGGCTGGATGCCTACCACTACTACCACCTCCACCCATGGGGGCTGGATGCCTGTCACTACTACCACCTCTACCCATGGGGGCTGGATGCCTACCACTACTACCACCCCTACCCAGGGGTGCCAGATGCCTACCACTACTACCACCTCTACCCATGGGGGGCTGGATGCCTGTCACGACTACCACCCTTACCCAGGGGTGCCAGATGCCTACCACTACTACCACCCTTACCCAGGGGTGCCAGATGCCTACCACTACTACCACCTCTACCCATGGGGTGCTGGATGCCTGTCACTACTACCACCCTTACCAAGGGGGTGCCAGATGCCTACCACTACTACCACCCTTACCCAGGGGGTGCCAGATGCCTACCACTACTACCACCTCTACCCATGGGGGCTGGATGCCTGTCACTACTACCACCCTTACCCAGGGGGTGCCAGATGCCTACCACTACTACCACCTCCACCCAGGGGTGCCAGATGCCTACCACCACTACCACCCCTACCCAGGGGGTGCCAGATGCCTACCACTACTACCACCTCTACCCAGGGTGTGCCAGATGCCTACCACTACTACCACCTCTACCCAGGGTGTGCCAGATGCCTACCTCTACTACCACCCTTACCCAGGGGGTGCCAGATGCCTACCACTACTACCATCTCTACCCATGGGGGGCTGGATGCCTGTCACTACTACCACCTCTACCCATGGGGGGCTGGATGCCTGTCACTACTACCACCCTTACCCAGGGGGTGCCAGATGCCTACCACTACTACCACCTCTACCCAGGGGGTGCCAGATGCCTACCACTACTACCACCCCTACCCAGGGGGTGCCAGATGCCTACCACTACTACCACCTCTACCCAGGGGTGCCAGATGCCTACCACTACTACCACCTCTACCCATGGGGGGCTGGATGCCTGTCACTACTACCACCTCTACCCATGGGGGCTGGATGCCTACCACTACTACCACCCCTACCCAGGGGTGCCAGATGCCTACCACTACTACCACCTCTACCCATGGGGGCTGGATGCCTGTCACTACTACCACCTCTACCCAGGGGGTGCCAGATGCCTACCACTACTACCACCTCTACCCATGGGGGCTGGATGCCTGTCACTACTACCACCCTTACCCAGGGGTGCCAGATGCCTACCACTACTACCACCTCTACCCAGGGGGTGCCAGATGCCTACCACTACTACCACCCCTACCCAGGGGGCTGGATGCCTACCACTACTACCACCTCCACCCATGGGGGGCTGGATGCCTGTCACTACTACCACCTCTACCCATGGGGGGCTTGATGCCTACCACCAACAACACCCCCACTCACAGGATGGCTAATACATGACACAACAAGCACACACCAACATAAAGAATGCAGCATAAAGACACCCCCCCCCAACACCATGACAAGCGTGTGTAGACAGTGTCAAATGCCTACAACACTGAACATGACTTTGAACCTACAATGTGACCCCCTATCACATGTGACACACATAAATGTGTGTGGCCCCCACAATGCAAGCAGGCCATGACCATTGTGGCAATGGGGTCCAAAACCCCATCATCACAGTGACCAAAATGTAAGTGTGGGGTCCATAGCTGAAGCACATCTTGAACATTGTGGCAATGGGGTCCAAATCCCCATCATCACAGTGACCAAAATGTAAGTGTGGGGTCCATAGCTGAAGCACATCTTGAACATTGTGGCAATGGGGTCCAAACCCCCATCATCCCAGTGACCAAAATGTAAGTGTGGGGTCCATAGCTGAAGCACATCT